>PVJN01015018.1:0-45311 GCA_004026805.1 Lasiurus borealis | reverse complement strand
TGCGGGTGTCGGGGCAGCCTGTCTGGATCTCAGGACGGGGCCTCCTCCCGGCACGCGCCCCCTTCCCCGGCGACACGCCTCCTCTGCTTCGGCAAACACGTCCCGGTGTTTACCCGGCAGCCGGTCCAAGGCCAGCGGCTCTGCCCCGGTGGCAGGCGGGAGGCCAAGGTCCGGCACTGCCTCACTCCCCGGGCAGACGTGGCCAAGAGCTGCTGTGCGCGCCATGGGGGCGGGGGGGGGGAGGGCTCAGGGGGCCATCGCGGAGCCCAGGCTGCGGGGCACCCTCTCCAGCGCCCCCGGGTGCCCGGGCAGCTGTGCGACTCCGTTGTCACGTGACTCTGGGATGAACACAACCATCCAGCAGCCCAGAGAGACGGACGGAGGCAGAGAGAAACGGAATGCACCGCTGGGGCCCGGGCCAGCTTGAGCGGGGGAGGCGGCACAAGCTGCCCCCGAAGAAGTGGGACCTAGACCGACGGCCGCGTGGGAGCAGAAATGGGGCTTCGAGGCCCAGGGAACAGGGGCCGGAGAAGAGCCTTAAAGGGCCCATGATGCCAAGTGGCGCCGGGGGGGACGGGAAGCCCAGCCCTCCCTCTGGACCCGTGTCGGGGGAGTGGAGGGACCCTCAGCTCACCTGGTGGCTGTCTGTGCCCGACGTGAGAGTCGTGGGGCCATCATGCCGCCCCCGAGTCCCCCAGGCCCCTCTCGGCCCTCACTGTCCCGTCCACTCATTCTTCGAGGACTCTACTTCCTCCTCCAGGGTTGCTCCCTCCTCGGGGAGGAGGCCCCTTACTCCCAGGCCCTGGCCCTGCCTCTGAGGGGCCTCACGGTCCCACCTGGCGCCCGGGTGCTGGGTGCCCAGGGGCCGGTGCCCGCGCAGGGCCCTCTGGTAGTAGTTTCCCAGGCGGCCGTGACCAAGGGGCCCAGCCCGGGCGGCTTAGAGCAGAAACGGGCCCAGGGAGGCCCCGCGGTTCATCTTCCCGAGGAAACGCCGGACCGTGCTCCACCGCGGCCGCTCCGGCCTGCGTTCCCACCGGCAGCGCCCGGGGCCCCTGTCCCCACCGCCTCGCCAGCCGGCACTTCTCGTCGGTGGGTTTGTTGGTGGTGCCGTTCTGACAGGCGGGAGGCGGTACCTCATGGTCGTTTTAATTTTCATCCCTTGGAGGATCGGTGACTTGGAGATGTTTTTTCTTTCTCATACGTCTTTCGGCCTTCTGTCTGTCTGCTGCGGAGATGTGTCTATTTCAGTCTTTGCCTGTTTTTTATTCATTTTTTTTTAATATATTTTATTGATTTTTCACAGAGAGGAAGGGAGAGGGATAGAAAGTCAGAAACATCAATGAGAGAGAGACATCGATCAGCCGCCTCCTGCACACCCCCCACTGGGATGTGCCCGCAAGCAAGGTACATGCCCCCGACCAGAATCGAACCTGGGACCTTTCAGTCCGCAAGCCGACGCTCTATCCACTGAGCCACACCGGTCTCGGCGGGTCCTTTACCCATTTTTTAGTTGGATTGGTTGTCTTCCTTTGGGTCAGTTGTAGGAGTTCCTTATCGATTTCGGAGATTAACCCTTTACCAGATGTGTCCTTGCCAAATCCGTTCTCCCACGCCGCGGACTTTCTTGTTGTGTTGCTGGTGGTTCTCCTGCTGTGCAGAGGCCTTTTCGTTGGACGGAGTCCCGTTGGTTTACTTCCTCCTCCGTCTCCTTTGCCCTCGGAGCAGTGGCCACCAACACATCGCTCAGAGATGTCTGAGTTTCGCTGTCCATGCCCCTCTGGCTGGCTAGAGCCAGTGCTTAGGACTTTGGGGAATGGTCAAAGCATGAGATTTTCTTGTAGGGTTTTTATGGTTTCACGATTTATGTTTTAAGTCTTTTGTCCATTTTGAGTTTGTTTTTTGTGTATAAACTCTTTTTTTTTTTGCATATATCTGTCCAATTTCCCCAACATCATTTATTTCCCAACATCTTTACTCCATTGTATATTTTATCTCCTTTATCGGATATTAATTGAGGTAACGATGTGGGTCAATTTCTGGATCTCTGTTCCGTTGCACGGATCCGTAGGCCTGCTCTTGTGCCAGCACCAGGCCGTTTTGATTGTGGCGACTCCGGAGTATAACTTGATATCTGGTATTCTGATCCCTCCCACTTTGTTCTTCCTTCTCAAGACTGCTGGAGCTACTCAAGGTCTTTTTTTGGCTCCATATGTATTTTTGGAATATTTTAGGTCTGTGAAATATGCTGTTGGCATCTTAATGGGGATTGCATTGAATCTATCAATCTTGATTCTATAAATCCATGAACAAGGTATATGGTTCCAGTTGTTTACATTTTCCTCTGTCTCTTTTTTCAACCTCCTGTAGTTTTCCAAGTCTTTTACCTCCTTGGTTGAGTTTGTTCCCTAAGGATCTTAATGTTTTGTTGTTGCAACGGTCAATGGGATTGGTTGTTTAGTTTCTCTTTCTGAGGGTTCATTACCGGTGTATAAAAATGCCACGGATTTCCGGGTGTTAATGTTGTGTCCTGCTACCTTGCCAAATTCATTTATTAAAGCTAGTAGTTTTTTCGGTGGAGTCTTTAAGGTTCTTTATGTCCAGTATCATGTCATCTGCGAACAATGAGAGTTGTGTTTCCCCCTTTCCGATTTGAACGCCTTTTATTTCCTCTTGTCCGATGCCATGGCCAGGATGCCTAGTGCCATCTTGAATGAGAGCGGTGAGCGCAGACCTCCCTGTCTTGTTCCTGTTCTTTGAGATGATTCTTCTGCAGTTCGGCTGTCATTCCAGTTAGTGTCGCTCGCACCCGATCCAGGCCGTCTTGGGTCTCCACACGGTTCGCTGCCACAGAGTGACCTTCCCGCTGTGGGCTGCACGCCCCGCTGGGGGGCAGGGGGTGGGTAGCCCATGCTCCCGCCCTGTTCCCGCCTGTTTCCGGGAAGTGGGGCCTCCAGCATCTCCTGCTGTCTCACCTGGGCCCAGGAGTGGTGCTGCCACCTCAGCTCCTTCAAACTCCTCAGGGTGAGAGTGAGTGACAGGTGCTGCCTGCCGGGCCCAGAGCTGTATTATTATTATTATTATTATTATTATTATTATTATTACTTAAAGATTGTTACTGCTTTCTAGAGAAACAGGAAGGGAGAGAAAGGCCAATGTGAAAGTGAAAAGCCATAGGCTGCCTCCTGCACGCCCCCTGCTGGGGACGGAGCGCAAAGCCCAGACAGGTGTCCTCCTGGCAACACCGTGAAGCCCGGGACAGCGCCTGCCCACGGAGCCGGAGGCCAGGGCTGGGTTCCTTTGTTTGTTTTCTGGAGCACGAGGATGGGGGTGTTTCCCCTCCGTGTGCTCTTCCGAGTGTCGCGTGTTCCCGCAGGAATAGTTCACCAGCAAACACAGCGCTAACTTCCCGGGTTTGGCTTTGTGGTTAAGCTGCTCCTGAAACGGGGTTACCGGTCCGTCGTTCTGATAAGTCCCAGCGACCAGGTCGCTCAGCTTTTCGCTTCCAGGCAGAGATCTCGACTCCAGGGGGCCCGTCCAGCATTTCCCGGGCGAGGGGGAGCCCTGGGCAGGACAGGTGGGAGCCAGCGCCCTCGGACCAGCACGCGGGAGCCCCGGCTGCACCGCGCACGGCACTCGGCTCTCCGCGGCAGGTAATCCACGGCCCAGCTACTGGGAGCCCCAGAACCACTTCCCCCGGCGGGTCTCGGCTCGGCCTGCAGCCGTGGACCTGGGCAGGAGGGGCCGGGAGGAGGGTGGCAGGCGGAGCCGGGCCGGCCTGGCCACTGGGGACCCTCCTGTGTCTGGGCCGGAGCTGTCCACCTGCAGAGGGGTGGATGCGCCACGACGGGTCTAGAGTCACTTCTGCCCCCGACGCGGGATTCTGCGTGGCGTCAGCCGTGCCCCGCTCAGAGCTGTGTATCCACCGGGGATGGGGACTCCCCTGGCCTGGTGCCGGGGGCAGCTCTCCAGGTGGTGCCAACAGAATGATCGCAAGGGCACCGGGGGCAGAGGCCACAGGGACTCCAGGGGGCTGACCCTGGGCCCCAGCCGTCACCCCCCCTCCCACTCCCCCCCACACACACACCCACAGACAGGCAGGCAGCTCAGAGACAGGGCGGGCCGCCAGCTCGCCCCCACAGATAAGCCTTTTTCTCCAGAAGCAATTTTTTTGGGGAAAGTTCAACTGTTAGTTTGTTTTGTTTTTTTTTCAAAGAAACGGTTACATCAGCGGAGAGTACCCGGGGGTTGGGAGGGGAGGGATTGAACTGCCTTTGTCCCGGGCTTGTCCAAAGGTGAGGGCGCTGTGGTGGGGACGACCATCAGCTCCGCTCTGTCTCCTGTCCTCTCCCCTCTTCCTCCTCCTCCTCTTCCTCTTCCTCTCTCTGCCCCCCCCCCCCAGCTTCCTCCCTGAAGCGGGGGCCTGGCGCTCAGGCGGTCCCTGTCCCAGCCCGGCGGGCCTCACGCTCCGGAGGGAGGGGGGGACGCAGAACAGTGGCCGTCTCCAGGGAGATGGCTCCCCAGCTCTGGGAATGCGCCTCCTACAGCCTCGAGGGTGCCAGAGGCCCGGGCCCCCACGTCACCTTCACCCCTCCTCCTCCCCTGCCCCCCGCTCTCCCGGCTCCTGCGCCCTGAGCACCGATCGCCCATCTTCCACTCCCTGCCCCTTCCCGCCCGACTGGGGCGCCCCCTCCCGCCCGGCTGTTCTTGCCAGCGAGGCCAGGTCTTTCCTAAGAGGAGCTGTGGATCGGCTGTTGGGGTGCAGAGTGTGTTCACCACCCAGGGACCCCGAGCAAAGGCGGGGCAGGGCAGCCCTCGCACTCACAGCACCTCTCCCCCCCGCCCCGAGGCCGCTCAGCTGGTGGGGAGGAGGCGGTGGGCTGGACGCTCTGCCAGCTCCCTCCCTCCCGGCTTGCTCCTCAGCACCCCAACGCTCAGCCACCCAGCGAGTCTGCCCGACAGGTTTCACCTCGAAGGCCCTCCTGGGACTGGGACTGTGAGGGGCAAGACAGGTGGGGGGACAGCACCCCACTCGGCCAGGGCCCTCAGGGAGGGCTCTCTGGAGGAGGCGGCTTCGCCCTGTGATGGGAAGAGGAGAAGATGGTTAAAACAGAGAGGAGGATGCTCCAGGCAGGAGAGAGAGGGACGGGAGGATCATCAAGAAACCAAAGGACTGGGCCGCCGGGAGCGGGACGGGTGGTGGGCTGCGGGGCCAGGGCCGCTGGGTGAGGGTGCGGGCACGGCTTCTGAGAGCCACAGGCGGCGTTAGAGGGGTTCAAACAGAGGCGGGAGGGAGCAGGTTGGCATCGGGAAAGAGGCTGCAGCTGCCGGTGGAGGGGTCCGGCCCGGGACGGGTGGTGGCTGCACCCTGGGCCGAGGGGGCCGCAGGCAGGGAGAGGGCACGCGGAGAAGGCTGTGGGGGACCGGCGAGGGCGTGAGGGGAGAAGGAGGAAGAAGCGTGTGCGTGTGGCTCCTGGCGACCACAGTGTGCCGAGATGGACCCGGGGGAAGAGGGAGGGGAGCAGTGGGTGGAGGGAGGTGACAAGGTCAGGGCCGGACACAGCCGAGCCCCCAGCTCCCGGGAGACAGACGAGGGCGTGGTCAGCGGTCAGAGGGGGAGCTCGGCTGGAGGGAGCGGCTGGACGCCCCGGGGATGGGCCCGTGAGCCGAGGGGCCCCCGCCCCGAGCCCCCAGGGGGGTGCAGAGCAGGGCAGGCTCCTCCGAGGGGTCGCTAAGGGCTGCTCCCCAGCGAGGGGGGAGCAGGAGGGTCCAGGGGAAGGGGTCCCCCTAGGACCTGCGGGATGGAACCCGGGGCACCGGGAGGGGCCCGGGAGCGAGGAGTGGGGCCTGGGATGCCGCACCCCTCACTCCCGGGCTTGGCGGTGCCCCCCACGCGGCACTCGGATGTGCCAGAGAGAACCCCAGCCCCTCCTGCAGGGGAAAAGGCGATGCTCTCGACCTCGGAAGGAGGTCCCTGGTGCGAAGGTCCCGGGACACGGCTCTCCCACAGGAGGTGAGCGGAGAGCAGCAGCTGCTCGCTGGCTCTGCCCGGGCCGTGGCGGGGCCGGGGAGGGGGTGAGGCGGGCACAGGGAGGCGGGAGGAGAGACCAGCTCACCCACCTCCCATTCAGCCACAGTGTCCTCCCCTCCCACGATCAGTGACTCGTATATGAAAGGACCTCCCTCCACAGTGGGCCGTGCAGGAGACAACCCGCCCCCCACCCCGCCACTGGGGTCCCTGCCCACACCTGCTGGGCCGGAGGGGGCGTGTGGGTCGAAAGGTTGCGCAGACCCTCTCTCTGTCTGTGCCGTGTCCCACCCATCCCGCCGCTCCGCGCGCAGCTCAAGTCCCAGCAGACCTCCGTGGCAGTTTGTTCAGTGAACGAGTGAGTGAGTGGTGAGTGAGTGAACCAGTGGTAAGTGGGATAAGAGAATGAACTTCTCATTAAAGCCCAGCTACTCAGCAAAGGCGACTCCCAGGCCAATGGACAGCGGTCTGTTCCTCGCCGACAGACAGGGGAACCAACCTTCCCCTCAGGCTGACCCCCTTCCCCCCCACCCCCGTCCTTCTCTTTACAGACCAGGGGTTTCGGGGAGAAAGGCTCGGGCTGCCCACACTCACCTGGGAGAGCCAGAGGCAGGGCACCCACCCCCGGGTGCACCCCTGGTCCGCTCCGGCCCTGACTCACATAAAGCCTGGGGGCCCAGGGAATGTGGAGTCAGAATCACTAGCGGGGAGCCCTCAGTTCTCGGGGGTCCTAATACCCGCTGCTTCCCGGGGCTGCCCGGTGCCAGGCCCTGGGCAGGCTCGGCCAGGTGCATGGTCCGCTTTGCATGCCCACAGCCCCGGGACGTGGGGTGCCTAGCCAGGGTCTCTCACAGAAACATGAGGTCTGAGAGGTCCCTGCCAGCCGGCACCACTCCTGCCTTCCACCAGGGGGCAGTGTCCACCGCCAGAACCTGAGCACTTGGCATGAACCTGAGCTCCCAGGGCAGAGATCCCCGTTTGGCCACCCTTGGTCCCAGGAGCGCGGAGACACCAAACCACAGAAGGAACTGACATCTCACCCAGGTTCACAGTTCAGTGAACTGATTTCAGGTTTGGGACTGACGGGAACCCTCGAAGAGAAGGGATATCTAGCTGCTTTCATCAGCCTCTCCGTGATGCTCAGGCATGTGGATCAGGATTGGAGAAGCAGCACCTCCCGCACCCACAAAACCAGCCCCGGACCCTCCTGCGCTCCTTCACCTGCACCCTCGGGTGCACATGTGATGTCATTGAGCACAGGAACTGGCTACTGGTTTGCCAGGTGCACTGCCTGGCCCACCCACACCTCCTCTGGGGGCTGCGAGGGGGAAGCACAGAGGGCGGGGAAGAGGCCTGGCTCCCCTGAGGAGACCCGTAGCAGCCCCTGCCCGGGGAAACAGAGCACAGACCACACCCCTCTGCCCGGTTATGGGACGCACGGAGGAAATCGTGCCCAGGGTTAGTTACTCTGCCACCCAGAGCTTTCGATCCCCACGGACAGATCTCAGACGTCCTCTGGGTGTCGGCGTGCTGTCACCTGGAAGCTCCTGGGATTGTCTGCCTGGGAGCTGAGAACTCTGGCGGCTCTCACTTTGTAGTTCTTGTCCTGACTTCAAGGCCACCAGCCCTGTCACGTTCCCCTTGGGGAGGACTGCAATGAGACCGCTCCAAATGG
Source organism: Lasiurus borealis (assembly GCA_004026805.1). Lineage (NCBI taxonomy): Eukaryota > Metazoa > Chordata > Mammalia > Chiroptera > Vespertilionidae > Lasiurus > Lasiurus borealis. The sequence continues at coordinate 37,611 of PVJN01015018.1, read as the reverse complement.
CCCTTGACTAAAACCCTGTTCGCTTGGGGTGAGAATGGTTTGGCTCAGTTGATAGTGTCGACCAGCAGACTGAAGGGTCCCTGGCTCAGTTCCGGTCAAAGGCATGGACTTTGGTTGCAGACTCCTTCCTGGCCCGGGCCCTGGTTGGGGAGCTTGCTGGAGGCAACCAATTGATGTATTTCTCTGACATCAATGTTTCTGTCTTTCCCTTTCTCTTTCCCTCTAAAAATCAATGGAAAAATATCCTCCATTAGGATTTAAAAAAAAAAAGGAATCTTATTTATTGAAAATTACTTCTCTTATCATCATTATGCAAATGATGATAATGGTTGAATTTATGATTTATGCTAATGAGATAGTAAGCAGATGCTAACATTTTAAACTCTCTGCTCTCAATTTTTTTGGACCAACGTTTCAGATAAATGATGCGAAATTTAGGAACCCAGAGCTATTTTAGGGCAAATATACAACAATAACACAGAACACAGGATGAGGCCGACCGAAACCACAAGAGTGAGTGCCAGCCCGGAGCAGCGATGAGCAAGTTGTATACATTACATCTCATTTAACCCACTCAAAGCCATCGTGCTGTTCCATGAGTTCCCATGGACTTAGCTGTGTTTTGGACCTTGGATTTTGCAGAAATACTAGGAGAAATATAAGGGTTTCTTTTCTAAAAATTGGTCCCATGACCAGCCTGGGCTGGCTCGGTTGGGTGGGTCATCATTCTGCACATGGAAGTCTGTGGGTCCATTTCCCAGTCAGGGCACACACTTAGGTTGGGTGTTCAGCCCCCAGTGGGGGTGCATATGAGAGGCAACCAACTGATGCTTTTCTCTAACATCAGTGATTCTCTCTCTCTCTCTCTCTCTAATCAGAAAGCATATTCCTGGGATAGGATTTAAAGAAAGACTGGGTCCCATTAGGTCTTAGAAGGTAATTTTCAAATGTTAACTTCTAATTCCCAATAGTTTCAAAGAAACTAAACGGGCAATACAACCCCGGAGGCCCGGGAGCCTGAGCGGGGCGGTGAGCACGGCTCCCCGCGGGGCTGCCTCCGGGGTCGCCTGCACCGGCTCCCCACGCAGGGCCAGGGCCCCGCCCGCCCCCCAGGCCCACGTCCCCCTCGAGGCTGCCCGGCCCCGCGCTGCAGGGGCCGCTCAGGCGTCTCAGACAGCCCTGCCCCATGGACTCTGCTGTCTACGGAACAGACCTCGCTGACTTCCGGAAGAGGCGGGAGGGACTTCCGGGCGGTGCGGGGAGAGCAGAGCCCTGCGAAGGGCGACGCTTCGCCCCCTGGTGGCGGGAGGCTGCAGTGCGCCCACTGTCAGAACGCAGCCGGAGGAGGTGGGTGCAGAGATGCGTCCTCACCTCCCACCGGAGAGAGAGCCCTGCAGGGCCTGGCCCAGAGGCCGCTTCCCGCCCCGCCACGGAAGGGGCCCTGCTTGTCGCAGGCCGGGAATCGTGAGTCACATGAGTGCACGGAGCGGGGAGAGAACATGCCCATGGGAAGACGTGGCCTTGTGCCTGGGCGTGCATTTACCAGTGTTTACAGGGAATTCCTGCTCTCCTGCCTGAGACTGGTGTTTTCCACTCCACCCTGGGCCGCGCGATACCTCTTCTGAGGTGTGTTCTACAGTGTCCCCAGGTCCACGCGGATGGGACACAGTGACCGTGGCCTTATTTGGGAATAGGGCTTTTGCAGAGGTAATCAAGTTCAGAGACCCTGGCCAGGTTGGCTCAGTGGATGAGTGTCGGCCTGCACACACTGAAGGGTCCCTTGGTTCGATTCTGGTCAAGGGCACATCCTGGGTGCAGACTCAGTCCTCAGGAGGGGGCGAGCAGGAGGCAGCAGATCAATGATTCTTTCATCGTTGATGTTTTCATCTCTTTCTCCCTTCCCTTCTCTCTGAAATTAAGTAAAAAAAAATATGTTTTTTAAAAAAATCAAGTTCAGAGAAGGCCTTGGTTCTTGGATGGGTGGGCCCTCACTGCAGTGACAGGTGTCCTTGTAAGCTGGAAATTAGACTTTCTCACAGAAAGAAGGTCATGTGACTTGGACGCAGAGGTGGGTGGGGAGGATGGGTCTCCGAGCCAAGGAACCAAAGACAGCTGGCAGCCCCAGAAGCAGGGAGCGATTTTCCCTGCAGCCCCAGAAGGACCGCCCTTGCCCTCTCCCCGCTTTCCGGGAGTAAGTGTCTCACGGGCAGTGTGGAGGGCTCCGGGCCTGCCCACCTCCTGGCCACTGTCTCCCAAGATCCTGAGAGAAGCCACAGGAGAGGAAGGGACTCCCGGCTTCACCTCCAGGCTGGGGGCGAGGAGCAGGCGGAGGGGGTGGCTGGGGCACTGGCTCCTCCCTGCCTCCCTGGGCACCTCCCATCCTGCGCCCTGACAGGTGGGCCAGGGCTGGTATCTGCCCGAGGGCTGAGGACCCGTGTGCAGGGCTGTGTGAGGGAGACTCGAGAGCGGGCGTGACAAAGTTCGTCTTCCGAAGCCCACTGTCTCACCTCCTGCAGGGCTGCGTGCGTGTCCTCGGCCCCCTCACTACCCCACCCCGGTCTCTACGGGGCCTCCCTCCGGTCTGACCCCGGGAGCCCAGGCCGGTCTCTCACCCAGAGATTTTTCTGGTGCCAGCTGGGAAGCGGGAGTCAGTCTCCCTTTTTGTCAGCATGTTTAACCAATGAAGTGAATCGGTTATTCCCACGGGTGCTTGGGAGGGGGGTCTGGCCCTCAGTGGCCGCTCAGAGAATGAATGTCCGCGCCCGCCCCAGGCGTTCAGGGCGGCGGGTGGACAGGAACTTCGGCTTCTCTGGACCCGGGGGGGAAAGGGCAGGTTGCGAACATACAACATCCCAGGAGTGACACAGGGGCCGACGGGTGTGCCACAGGGCCAGTGGTAGGGCCAGTGTGCTGGTGTGCACGCATGGGTGCATGAGTGTGTGTGTACCTGTATGTGTGTGCGTGTGCTCCTAGGAGGGTCTCGGCGGGCAAGAGATGGCTTGGAGGTGTGGGCAGGACCAGGTGTGAGCCGTCTGCCCCCTCAGGGGAGGTGTTGTTTCTCAGGGAGCACTGGGAAGGGGCGCAGTGGTTTCAGTGGACACGTGGGTAAGATGGTGGGGGCAGCACCCTACCTCCACCTGCACCTGGAAAAGATGGCCCTGCTGCGTGCAGGGCTGAGCCGGGCGGGCCAGAACGGAGGAGCTGACAGACGTCTGTGCGTCAGACACTCGTCCCCGGCCTGGATAAAACTGTGGGTTGGGATTTTTGCCTTCTGTCTCTTACAAAGAACACGATTGATCTGTGAAGAGTAATATGACACACAGTGGAGAGTGCGACCTTGAGCTCGGTGCCTCGGGCTGTTTGGGCTGCGGGAACAGACCCCGCCAGCTGCGAGGCTTCCTCATCTCCCTGTCCCGCGGCTGAAACCCGAGACCAAGGCCCCGGCAGATTCCCCGTCTGGTGAGGACCCTCTTCCTAGTTCACAGACAGCATCCTCTCGCTGTGTCCTCACACGGTGGGAAGGGAGAGGGAGCCTTCTGGTCCTTCCCCCCCCCCCCCCCCGCAAAGGCGGTGGTCGGCAAACTTCTTAGTCCACAGAGCCAAATATCGACAGTGCCGTGATTGAAATTTCTTCGGAGAGCCACATTTTTTAAACTTAAACGCTTCTTTTAACACCAATTCTTCAGAATAGACACCCCCGCCAGGGTGTTTTGTGGAAGAGCCACACTCCAAAGAGCTGCATGTGGTTTGCGAGCTGAAGTTTGCCGACCACTATACTAGGGCAACTAACCCTATTCGTGACCTAGGCACCTTCCAAAGTCCCCAAGTCGTAACACCACCACCTCGGGGATTAAGATTTGACATATGGCCCGAAACGGTTTGGCTCAGTGGATAGAGCGTCGGCCTGCAGACTGAAGGGTCCCAGGTTTGATTCCGGTCCGGGGCATGTACCTTGGTTGTGGTCACATCGTCACTAGAAAGTGTGCAGGAGGCGGCTGATCCATGTTTCTAACTCTCTATCCCTCTCCCTTCCTCTCTGTAAAAAAATCAGTAATATATATATATATATATATATATATATATATATATATATATATATATAATTTTAAAAAAGATTTGACATATGAAATTGGGGGATACTGGCATGCAGCCATAACACTTGCATTTACCTTTTTTTGTTGTTTCCATGTATCAATTTGATTATTTTAAAAAATCCTGATACAAAAATAACTCTGTTGACAAAACAAAAAACGTCAATGCCATAGTTATCGATGTGCTGTAGAAAGGAGAAGTCCTCCGCAGGCTCTTCCTCCCAGAAACCCAAAGGCCTGGGGAGAGGTAACGCGGACATTAACTTCCTTCCTCCCCGTGACTGTGGACCAGAACTGGGTGCACCGCCTGCAGGTTCCCTTTTGCTCTGGGCTGTGGGGCTCAGGGCCTGCCAGACCTGGCGGTCGGGTCCTAGGGCAGCTGGAGCGAAACACTAAGCAGCTTAGGGGAAAACGTGTATAAATCTATTTTTATTTTATTTTTTTAATTAACAGGTTAATTCCCAACCCCCTTCTGTGCCAGCTCGCCCTCCCCTGGAGCGGGAGCGCCTGCTCCCCAGCGCCCTCCTTCAGGGGCTCCTTTCCGGGTCTTCACCTTTGCCCAGCTGGTGGGTGAAAGGTCAAGCATGGCGATGCCCTGGGAGAGGGGCTGGGGGTGGGGGCCCCTAGGCTGCAAGGTCCCCCCAACCCTTCTTCTTCAGCTCCCTCTCACCCATCCCAGCTGTCTTCCCCGGCCTCCGCCTCCCTGCCCGGGTGGAGACCCTCCGGGCCAGCTCTGGCGCCGCCCTGCTTCCCCCACCTCCGGGCCGCGGTCCCCTGCAGCCTCCCGCCACGCGCGGTCCCGGGCTCCCTCCAACCCGGGCCCCTCTCTCTCTCCTCGCCATTCAGACGTGCCGTGGCTCCCCGCACTCTGCAGACCGCGTTCGCGGCCGGGTCTGGGACGCAGGACCCCCTTCACCTGCATTTCGGGGCCCGTCCCCTCCGCGGGGCCCTGGGCCGGGCAGGAGGGGCGGGTCTCCCGCTCCCGGACTTGCCCGCCCGCCCGCCCTCCGGCTGCAACGCTCCGCCCTCTCCTGCTGGGCCCGCCCCGACCGGGCTCAGACCGCACCCCCGCACCCCGAGAAGAAGTGTGCGATCGCCCCCGTCTCGCACCCCGACTCTGCGCCGGCCCATTCGGCCGGGGGTGGGTCTCCTCCGAGTCTCAGCGCTTCCGGGTCCGGCGGCCGTTTCGCGCACGCGCACTCGCACCGCGCACGCGCGGGAGGCATCCGGGGGCCGGCCGGGCGTGGCGGTTGCCAGGGTGACAGGGACACAACATGGCGGCCGGGTCCTAACGCTCCGACCGGGACCACCACCGCGGAGGTCCTAGTTCGAGACCCCGCCTCGGAGGCGTGGAAGCAGGGCCCTCCCTGCCCGCCGCTTTCCTCTGCGCCCGGTGTCGGCCCGGGCTGGCCGCCGGCCGCCGCGTCCGGGATGAAGAGTGAGTGCGGCCGGGCCGGGCGGGGCGGGGACGCGAGGGCGTGGCGGAGCCTGAGGGGGCGCTGGGAGCCCGGGCGGCCGGAGGGCCCCCAAGGGGACCCGGGCCTGAAGGGGCGACCTCCTCGGGGAGGACCCCACCCCACCCCACCCCCCTCTGGGCTGGAAGAGCCGCTGGATCGATCGCAGGTGCAAAAAAATTGTCCGACGTCCGTGGCTGCGAACAGATTCGTTACGTTCGTGCAGTTGTCATATTACCTTTGCATCCTCTCCTAACGGTCCAGTGGCGTGTGGCATAACTTGTGTGACGAAGATATTAAAAAAAAATAACAACTGGCCAAAACCGGTGTGGCTCAGTGGGTAGAGTGTCGGCTTGTGGACTGAAAGGTCCTGGGTTCGATTCCGGTCAAGGGCAGGGACCTGGGTGGCGGGCTCATCCCCAGTGGGGGGCGTGCAGGAGGCAGCTGATCGATATCTCTCTCTCTCATTGATGTTCTAACTCTCTCTCCCTCTCCCTTCCTCTCTGTAAAAAATTAATTATATATATATATATATATATATATATATATATATATATATGTAACTAACGTATCTCCTTCCCCCTTCCCAAGCGTTCTCATTTTCTCCTGTGGGAGATTGGGTGCCGCCTGGCTCTTTCACAGAATGTACCCCAAGCCGGGGGCCGGGGGCTGGGGGCGGGGGTTGTAGAATGCAAGGTCTACAGAAGGCTTTGCACTTTCACCTACCGGGTGCACTTGTATACTACACACATTTTTTTTTTTACCATAGTCCTTCTTTCCTTTCCAACTATTTATTTTGCAGATTTTTGAAGCTGCAGAAAAGTTGCAAGAAGAGTTCCTTGAATGTGTAGAAACCCTTCATCCCGATGCCCCTCTCTGTTCTGGCATTGTCTCTCGAAGCGATGTATTTGTTTTTTGCCGAACCTTGGAAAGTTAGGTGTAGGCAGCATGACTTTTCAGCACCAACAGTTCAGCCAGTGTCTGCTAAGAACAAGGACATAGTCCTACCCAGTCACAGTACAACCAACTAGTTGATGCGACACTGTCATCGAGTGTGCATTCTATAATTCAGATTTCCCAGTCATCCCAATAACGTTCCTTCTAGGTGTTTTTGTTTTTCCCAGGATCCAATCAAAAATCACAAATTGCATTTTGATGCTATCCTATTTCTTTGGCCTCCTTTAATTTGGCAGTGTCTTGCCTTTTATGTCTTTTTCCTTTTTTTAACGTTTTTAGTGCCTGGCTGGTGTTGCTCAGTGGTTGAGTGTAGACCTATGAACCAGGAGGTCAAGGTTTGATTTCCGGTCAGGGCACATATCCGGGGTTGCGGGCTCCATCTTGCTCAGGTCTCTGTTGGTATTCTTGGGATAGAAACCTGGAAGTGTAACTGCTGAGCCAGAGGATATGGACTCTTATCTTTCTAATACCTTTTCCCCACTTAAACAAGCGGTTCAGCCCAACCAGCTTGGCTCAGTGGTTGAGTGTCGATCTATGAACCAAGAGGTCTCGATTCGATTTCCAATGAGGGCACATGCCTGGTTTGCAGGCTCAATCCCCAGTAGGGGGCGTGCAAGAGGCAGCCAATCAAGGATTCTCTCTCATCATTGATGTTTCTATCTCCCTCTCCCTCCCTCATTAAAATATATGTGTGTGTATATATATATATATGTATATATATATATATTTTATTTTTTTTTTAATGTGCCATATGGAAGGGGTGTGGAAGAGGCTGCCCCTTGAGGCTGCACAGTTTCCAGGCCTGCTCTGTGCTGCTGCAGGTTTGGGATCTGAAGGAGACGGCCATTTTTGTTTCATAGGTTTCGGATCTATTTGCTTCTGGTGCGTTCTACACGTAAGGTTCGATGCTAGCCCTGCTCCTCAAGCTGCTGTGTGTCCTGTAGTCTTGCTCTTACTCTCTGCATCTCATTCCACCGGAGCCTCCGGGAGTCCCTGAAGCAACATCCCTCACTGTGCCCCCCACTCCCGCTCTTCCACAGGGGAAAGCCGGCAGCCGGCAGACGGGGTCTGGGGAAGGCGGCAGGACCGCGTCACCATCGCCAGGCTCTCCTGGTGCGGCCTGCTCTCTGCCAGGGCCTGCGTTTGCGGGTTTTGGTTAGCAGCCACGCCCCGCTTTCAGAGACTCGGGTCGGAATCCGCCAGGGTTTGGTGTGTAAAGCGGAAACGAGGCATTTCGGCAGGAAGGCATCCGCCATTGTAAAAGCCTCATCGGTGCAGGTGGCAGCGGTGGTGGCAGCACGTGAGGCCGGGGGCTGCGGCTGTCAGTTTCAGGAAACCAGGAATTGCAGGAACCGCGGGAAGCTTGGCGGCTCCGCTGGGTCTCGGTGGGACCGGAGCGGGTGGCCTTCAGGAGCATGCTCCGCGGCTGCTGGTACAGTGTCCCCTCTGTCACATGCCCGGGCCCCTGTGAGCGCTCCTGCCAGAACCACCCCAGCGGCCCACCTGCGCCTCTGCTTTCCACAGCCGCTCATCCCCCCGGGATGCCAATCACGTGGCTCCCTGCTCTGGGGGGACTGCAGAGAGAAAACAAAGTTGGGGGGGATGCTGAGCCTTATAAAAAAGGAGAAATCCTCAGTATGTGCTGCCAGTTATCTTTTTTGGAAATAAATTTTTATTGATTTCAGAGAGGAAAGGAGAGGGAGAGAGAGAGAAACGTCAATGATGAGAGAGAATCATTGATTGGCTGCCTCCTGCTGGGGATCAAGCCCACAACCTGGGCATGTGCCCTGACCAGGAATCGAACCATGACCTCCTGATTCATATAGGTCGACGCTCAACCACTGAGCCGCACCGGCCGGGCAACCGCCGATTATCTTACAAGTAAAACATTCGCTGTCTGGAAACAAGTGCAAAATGAATCTACAAATAAAACCTTATGTTTATCATTGTTTGTATTTATAGACTACAAAGCAATTGGCAAAATAGGCGAGGGAACGTTTTCTGAAGTTATGAAGATGCAGAGCTTGAGGGATGGAAACTACTATGCATGCAAACAAATGAAACAGCACTTTGAAAGGTAGGCGATGCGACGAGGCTCACTCGGAAAGATTCGGGTTTAAGTCGACAGGGCAACTTAATCCTCGTGGGAAGATTCTGTTCGTGCAGTGTGTACAGCACAGCCAAGTTTCTTCAGGCAGGGAGGAGTACGGGCTAGTTTTATAGTTGTCACACTGGATTGTATGTATGTCCCGGTTTACCGTGATACCGATGACTAATTGGTCACAAGAAAATTTCTGTTGGAAAAGTATGCCTCTCTTAAGCAGCCTATATGTTCCTCAGAATTCCGGGTGTTGGACTTTTATAAACGAAACCTTAGTCTCAATATTCAGAGGCCCTTGTGATTGAATTCATTTTGAAGCAATTAATGTTCTGAGAAATAGTTTCCAAAGAGGGTTGGAGAAATCAAGTCCTTGGGGTGACGGTGTGCGGAGAGGGGGCTCTCTGACTATGTATGGACTAGTCCCTTGCAGGAGTGCTGGGGCTGTGTCCCTCGGAGTTTCTTAAAGTCCTTGAGGTTGCCCTTAGCCTAGATGACCCTGAACAGTCATTGTGCACTACTGGAATAATGGTGAATGCCGGCTTCATCGCAACGGTTAAATTTTCCAATACAGACGCCTGAAGCTCATCTTTTTAAATTTTTTTAAAATTTTTTTGTTGTTTTATTGATTTCAGTGAGAGGAAGGGAGAAGGGGAGAGAAATATCAGTGATGTGAGAAAATCATTGTTTGGCTGCTTCCTGCACACCTGCTACTGGGGATGGAACTTGCAACCCAGGCACGTACCCTGACTGGGTATCAAACCATGACCACCTGTTTCAGAGGTCACCCTTAACCACTGAGCCGCACTGGCCGGGCGAGGCTTAGCTTTTAATAATAAAATTTGATGTCAGAGAAATTGAAGTCTCTAAATATCTAAAGCACACTTTTTAAAAGCATAGTCATCCCCCCACGTTGGTGCAGAGCCTGCTGAAGTGTGTGGGGATATAAACCCTGATTGCAGAATCTCGGGTTGAAAAATGGTGTCTGAGAGCAGAAAGGAGTAGAGGGCACTAGTGGTGCCCGAGAACATGGAGAACAGTAATTTCAACCTCCGGACATCCCCCCAGGGTCAAAGGCATCCTTCCTGTTCTGTGCCGGAGAGCAGGTGCCCAGGGATGTGAGGCAGCGGACAGCTGCCACTCTAGGTCCCTAGGTGGGCGGAGCCAGATTGGAGCCAGATTCCTCGTCCTCACTGCCCACAGTGTGCGGCCGTTACTGCTCTGCCGAGACTGCCCTTGCTGTTCTCCTGCCTTCCTCTGTCGCGTCTTCCCCTGAGCGACAAATCACTCTGCTTCTTTCATCCTCGCCTAAGGATATTTTCCCCACTGATTTTTTAGAGAGAATGGAAGGGAAGGAAGAGGGAGAGAAAGAGAGAATCACTGATGTGAGGGAGACACATTGATTGGTTGCTTCCTGCTCTTGTTTCGACTGAGGCCAGAGATCTAACCTGCAACCCAGGTATGTTCCCTTGACTGGGAATCGAACCCAAGACCCTGCAGTCCGAGGGTCGATGTTCTAACCACTGAGCATCTGGCCAGGGCTGTCAAGTTGCTCCTGACAGAGAACTGGACACAGGGTACAGACTGCCTGGTAGGTGGGAGCAGACTCCAGCAGCCTCTTGGAGAGACAGCGCCCAGCTGGCTGAGGCCGGACGGTGGTGGGAGCAGGCGCGAACCGCTGCCTGTCAGGCTCAGGGTGGGTGTGCTTGCCAACAACAGGACCTGCCAGCTGCTGTTTTGGTGACGAGGCGCAAGTGAAAAGTGGGCTGACAAAGAGCCTCCCAACCCGGGCACTTCCGTGACGGCTGCGGGGCCAGGACACGGCACGGGCACGCTCCCTGGGGAGCCAGCCGTCGGCGTGGCCTGCTGGGCCTCGCTGTCCCCCCAGGAAGGCAGAGCTGTCTGGAACGCGGCTTAGAAGTCAACAAGATGGGTCTGCCTTTAAGAGGCTTTCCTCTGAGCGGTGGCAGACACACGGTGTAACCCCCGCCCCTCGGAAGGAGGTGGCATTACCTAAGGACGTGGTCTCCTGGCGGGGACGCGCCTCCTGTTCCTCCATCCACCAGGTCCCCAGCACCCTGGAAGGGCACCCTGGTGCTAGCCAGGACCCGGGGCTCCAGGTCTGGGCCACTGTTACCGAGTGCCAGTCTTGCTGGTGTTCAAATACAGCCCAGCATCTGCAGACCGGCTGTAAACAGGATGAACTTGACAGGAGCTCGGCCAGGATCAGAGCGGCTGGCTGCAGAGAAGCAATCAGTAACACCCGTGCACCTGAGCCCGGGCTTCCTTGTTGGGAGGGGCTGGAGGAGCAAGCGAGGGAAGGACCAGGCTGCAGGGGTCGCACACTCATTCGCCCACAGAGCCAAGTATCCACAGGACAACCACTGAAATTCCTTTGGAGAGCCACATTTTTAAAAATTAAACTTCTCCTAACGCCACTTCTTCAACACAGACTCGCCCAGCCGTGGTATTTTGTGGAAGAGCCACACTCCAAGGGCTGAAGAGCCCCGTGTGGCTCTCGAGCCACAGTTTGCCGAACGCGGGACTAGGCAGGAGCTAGCAAGGTGGGCGTGTACTTCATGCTCCGCAGATGGCAGCCTCGTTGCTGGACGTGTCATCGTTTGATGTAGCTGAGAACAGTTCTTGCCCGTTGCCTGAACTTGAAAAGTGGTTGATTAGAACACATTTTTCTTTAAAAAAAAACAAAACATCATAAGTAAAGATTTTTAATAAAGTGCCACAGGATTTGTGTTCCTTTGCTTTGCTGTCGAGTCTGGGTGCGTGGGGGGAATCTGCAGTGTGAACCACGCTATGGAATGTTGCTTTCCTTGGCAGGGAGCGTGGCCTGGGCCACTGGTGTCTGGTGGCTGACGTGTAGAGGAGTGGTCACCTCAGGCAGGTGTCTGCAGCTGTGCAGACCAGGTCCGAGGGGAATGAGACTCTGGGTTTTCTCTCGTGAGCTCTCACCTGCTCTCGGTACCTATGTTCGACCCAATGCTGCCCTTCTTTCTTTAACAAACAGTCCAGCTCTGGCCACGGGAGCTCTTCAGGTGGCTCTGTTTCTTCTGGCGTGCGGCCTTTTTTTATCCCGTTGGCACGACAAGATTCCGTAGCTCATTTTGTATTTTCCCTGCCCCTGGAAGCTCCCATGTCTCTAAGGAGCCTCGCCACCTTTCATTGGAGAAAGATACTTGGGAACAAGACTTGGGCACCAGCTGTGCTCATGGCTCCGGGAATGTCACCGCCTCTAGGTTTCCTCCGGAGGCAAAGCCCGTGTGCGTGTGCACAGGCCCATTTACCCACCCTTCTACCCCTCTCTCCACCCATCTACCCAGCAGTCTGTCTCTTCAAATAACCGTGAGCACATACTGACATCAATAAAGAATCCTATATAATAAAAGGCCAATATGCAAATCGTTGTCACACCCTCGCGCATAACGACCGATTTGCAGGAGGCTGCGTGTGCAGCAGACATGCACAGGTGGGCAGGGCTGCGTGCACGGCAAGGCATGTGCAGGTGGGCGGGGCTGCGTGCACGACTGGTCCTCCCCCACTTGACCCTCCCCCTCTGCAAGCGGCAGCAGTGGCTTGCTCTCGCCTCCTGCAGAAGTGGCATGGCTCCTGCCAGGTCTCGCATACTGCACGTGATTTTGCATGCTGAGCCACGAATAGAAAATAAAAAGGAAGAGACAGTAACTTTACGGTGAGAAACCTGGACCATCTACCCTCATTGTTAAACAAGTTACCCTTACCCACGGGAAGAAGAACTTCGGGTCCTTTCAAAGTCCGTTTGCTCGACTTCGCACTGTCTAAGTGGCCCTGCATGTGAGCAATGGGCAGCGGCGACAAAGCCATGCCAGCTGACTACAGCAGCCGCTCACCACGCACCTGCCGCCATGCCCAGACCTGGCGAATCGCTGCCTGGTCACTGGTGCTCGCTGCCACCCTTGGGGGACGGCGTTGGTGGCCTTCTGTCAGGCTGGGGAGCCGTGGGCTAGAGAGAGAAGGTCCCCAACTGCCGGTCACCCAGCTGGCAGGTGGAGAGCCGAGGGGGACCCAGTCCGCAGGTCCCCTGCTTGTTGGCAGCTCAGCTCTCCTCTTTCGCGAAATGCACAAGAGTCTTTCTTAAATACTGGAAATAACGCGTCAGTGAAATCATCTGGGCCTAGAAGTCTTCTCTGTGGGGAGGGTTCACTGCCCCCCGCTCCCCTCGGCCCCGTGATGTTGGTTACAGCGGCAGTCATAGTGGTAAAAGGCTGGCCACGCCACGAAGTGGTGGAGCAGCTGATAACACCATCGGTACATCGGTGGCACCGGATGCTGAAGACGCCAGTAGGGCGCCTCCCGGACGTGGCACAGGCCGCCGGCACCAGGAGGATCTGGTCTTCGGGGCACAGCTTTGACCACCCCTGGGCAACCGTTCCAACTCCTGCAAAGCAGACGTACCTCCCGCCGGTGGAGCCAGGTGTGCTGGGAGCTGGCGTGTTGGACAGACGTCTGATCCCCTTCGGGAAAGCTGCACGGCCATGGCTTCTCGGCACGGAGTGGGGGCGCCGGTGCCAGACCACGTGTAGCTGACTCTGTGGAGAAACAGGGGGACCTCAACCCCCTAATCATGCATGCACAGCTGGGATTTCGGCAGATGAGAGACAGACAAAGCGCATCCTCGGGACGCAGGAAAAACGATTTCTGGTCTAGAGGCCATCATCCCTGTGAAAGGAGGCGCTCTCAGCGGTCTTCTCGAAGTGCTGGCGGGAGTTCGGACCTTCGAATGCTGATGGAGGCCGGGACCACCGGCAGGGTCTCGCACAGACGGCTTCGGTGAGAGCAGCGTAAGGACACTGGGCGGCAGCAGCCTTTGCAGAGACTGTGGAAGCTGGCACACAGCACCCAGTCCCCCAGGCCCCTTCCAGCTGGCATTATGTTTATTTCTTCTTGTTTCGTGTTTTTTTTGTTGTTGTTGTTAATCCTCACCTGAGGATCTTTTTCCAGTGACTTTTAAGAGAGAGACTGGAAGGGAGAGAAACATGGATGTAAGAGAAGCACATCGATTGGATGCCTCCCACGTGGGCCCAACCGGGGCTGGGGATTGAACCAGCAACCGAAGTACATGCCCTCAACCAGAATTGAACCCGGGACCCTTCGGTCCACAGTCCGACACTCTATCCACGGAGCCAAACTAGCTGGGGCTGTTGGTTACTTTTTTTAAATGCAGCTGTATTTTAGGTGGGATATTTTTAATAAGCCAAAGAAAGGCTTGGTTGACTTGATCAAACAGCGAGGTTCAGGGTTTGTAAATAAAAGGGGACATAAGATTTTTAAAGAGCTTTATTGAGGTATAATGTGCATATCATAAAATCTAGCCATCATGGATGAGTTTTAGGAGACTGACCCAGTTCTGGGAGACTCCCCATCACGATTAGAAGAGTGGAAGCCTCCTCTCCCGGGGGGTGGTGAGCTGCGGTCCTGAGCCCCGGGGGTGCCGCCTCCCTGCCCTGTGCCTGGACCCTGCCCCCCACTCCCTAGACTGCCGCCTGCCAGCACCTAGTGGGCCCCCTTCCAGACCCTCTTCCCGCGTTGTGGGCTGTGTCCTTTCTGGTTGTTGGTTGGCCATGGCGCACAAACTGCTGACCGCTGGAGTATCATCCTGGGGGCGCGGGGTACGGGGCCGTGAGGAAAGAAGGGTCTGAGCTGCTAGTTAAGAAATGTCCTCACACACAGAACCATTGAGGCTCTTCTGACATAGCAGGCTGCCGCTGGTTGGCTTGCAAGAGATACTTCCGTGTTGAGCCACATGGATTTACAGTAACAGTGCACCATTGGACACATCACTGACCAGGATGCCGAGCTCTGCTCTCTCTGCTCACAGAGTTTCACCAGTTCAAAGGAGGAAGATGCGCATAACCACTTCCTTTCAGACCTCTCAGGTGCAAGTCTCTGGCACCTGCGTCCTCAGTGGAGGTGTGGAGAGGGTGGCAGCCTCAGGCCCTGGGCCGCGGGCACACTGGCATTGACGGATTGGGGGTGTGAACAGGGCATCAGGGTAGCTGTCTTCTGAAAGAAACGTCTGCATAGACACGCCTGCTGAGAGAGCACCCGTCACCAGTGCAGAAATTTCGAAAACATGGCAGCCTTAAGGAAGGAAGGGTGGATCTGTCTGTGGAAGTTTAAAATGCTGATTTTTACATGGCCTTTACATGGCTCGTTGGTTAGTTCCCGTAAACTGGTTAATAGGAAACTTTAACATCTCTGTTTATATTTATTAATAGTAAAAGAAAATACCGAGGAGCTTAGATGGGAAAAAATTGAATTTCTATCCAAGAACCTTGGTTTTTATAGGATAATGCACAAACAGGGCATGCTTAATTTCTGCTGCTAATGGGAGAAATCAAACCTGATTGTCTTGCCTGAAGTGTCTGTGAGTTTGTCAGGGACGATAAGTAATGATTGAATAGCCCGGGTTTTTAAACTGTCTGAATGATCAATTAGCTGTTTGTTTTTGCCCACACGATAGTATTGAGCAAGTGAACAACCTCCGAGAGATACAAGCCCTGAGGCGCCTGAATCCACACCCAAACATTCTTACGTTGCATGAAGTGGTTTTGTAAGTATATCCGGGCCTTTAAACTTTATCTCCATTTGATGGTTAGATCTCCTTGTAAGAAAGAAAATGGTGGTTGGCTTTATAGCTATCTGTTTTGTAGCCCAGAGAGTCAGCTGTGTACCTGATTCCTAAAGTGACTCTGGGCTCCTGAGGCCTCAGGTGTGAACTCTGACCTGCCCTGCTGGGTCTGGGTCGTCCCTGGGGGGTAGTGGGGGGAGCCTGGCTTCCCTTCTCTACCACCGTCATCTGGTCATCGCTGCGGTTTCACGAACCTCCCGTGGATCCTCTCTGGATCTGGTCAGGGGATTTTTTGTTTCTGGTCCAACCACAGAGCAGTTTCCGTAAGGCTGACCCACCCATTGGGAAGTCAGGACACAGCCGGTCCCCAGGCACTGTCCCCAGGGTGGGGCTCCGCCGGGAGTGGGGAGAGGGGGTTCCAGGCCTGTCTTTCCCCGGGCCGGCGGTGCTGATCCTCAAGAAGGTGGGGCGGCCTCTCAAACCTGCCGCGAAGCTGCAGTCCCTGACAGCTGAGGTGCGGCCTTTTAAACCCAGTGCGCCCTGCCTGTCGCACCCGGCCTCCTGGCCTGCAGCGTGCCGAGGCATCAGTTGGGGCTGCATTTAGACACCAGTCTGTGTGTGACACTCACGACTCTGCCTGCGGGGAAGGTGCTTACATGCGCTTTCGAAAGCGCTCTGTCCAGAATGGCACGGGCTTCCTGACAGCCCTGAGAGACCGTGGGGGCCCCTCTGAGGCTCCCTGAGCAGCCTGAGGTGTCGGGGGGCTGCCCTGCCGGGGTCAGAGGTCCCTTTCAGGGGGACTGGAACCCAGGGGAGGCTGGCGGCGCAGCCAGGGCCCTCCGTCCCCACTCTGGGCCAGGGGTCCCCCGGGGGTGAGGCCACTCCTGTTTCCTCTCCCACCCACCCCCAGCTGTTCTCCATCCCACCCCACCCCACCCTCGTGGCAGAGTCACGTGGCAGTGACCCAGGTCCATTAGAACTCAGACTGCAGTCGCAGGCATCAATTCAACCTTCTCTCTGGTTATTCCGTTGGGCCCGCCCCCGACCTCATTTTTCTTCTCTCTCCTGAGAGTTAATTTTATGCTGTCAAGACATAGTCTCTTAAAACGGGGAGGGGGCTTTTCGAGTTTGTGCTTAAAGCAGGGTTTTGCTATTATTTTACATTAACTGTACCTGAAATATAACTTTGTTTCAGTCATTCACTCCAGGCTGTGTCTGATGTGGGAGAGCTTTATCTTTACAAGAAATGTTGACGGATGAATTAAATATTGGATTCTATTTTCTGATTAAGACACGAGAAAACATTTTAAAAACCTGCTTTCTTCTTCAGTGACAGAAAATCTGGTTCTCTTGCGCTAATATGTGAACTTATGGACATGAATGTTTATGAACTGATACGAGGTACGTAGAATCATCGGAAAGCGAATGTAAGAACTGACTGTAAAGCCTGTAGCTCCTACTTGCTGGTGCTCAAGGTCGGTGCACGGGGGCGGGGGTGGTGGTGGGGGCAGTCGTCATGTATAAACACAGAGGTGACCGTCCATCGGGACTCATGTCACTTAAGTTACTCTCTGGGACAAGGAGAGCACGGAACCATCAGTGAGCCGAGAGGTGGCTCCTGCAGCCTTTACCGAGCTGCCTGCGGGTGCACCGCGCGCCCGTCAGGGGCCAGCAAAGGCGGAGTGGCAGCACGGGAGGGGCATTTTCCAACGCAGAGCGTAGTCCATCCTAGGGAGGAACTGCCCGAAGGCAAAATCCCTGCGAGTGGCTGGCTGGGGGTACTTTTCTCTCCCTCCAGTAGGTGGCGGAGGAGGCAGAGGTGGCGGTGGGCTCCCCCCGAGAGGGCTCTCCTTCACCGGGACAGGCCCTGGGCTGTTCTCAGGGTGGGGACCCAGGGGGAGCGTGACAGGCACAGCCCCCTCCCGGGGAGCTCACAGGTGAGGAGAGAGACCGCAGGCCAGTGAGGCGGTGACCCAGAGCTCCAGACGGGGCCAGCGGGTGAGAAGGGAGCAAGGCCACTGCGGTCCAGAGGCCCAGCTGGTGCCCAGCCCCCGAGGCCACCAGGAGGCAGGAGGCCACTGTGGCCCCAGCAGAGGAGGAGGAGGGTGGGAAAGGCGGTTGGCAGGGTCGCCGGGCTGGGTGCGGTTCAGGTTATTCCGTGGTTTAAAGCAGGAGGATAAGCGTGGCTGGTGATTGAGCCTCATTCCAGGAACCAGGAGGCCACAGTGTGAGTCCCGGTCGGCGCACATGCCCAGGTTTGGGGCTCCATCCCCATTGGGGGTGTGCGGGAGGCAGCCGATGGATGATTCTCTCATCCTTGATGTATCGATCTGTTTCTCCCTCTCCCTTTCTCTGATACCAGTTTTTTTTTTAAGAAAAAGGAAATGTTTAAACCAGGGGGATGTATATATTGACTGGTGTTCAGACAGTGTTTCTAGAACTACAGCAGAAAACCAGGTTTGTTTTTGACCTGTTGTGACCAAACCGTTGGGAAGTAATGATCACCATGTGCTGTACATGGGACGGAGGTGACAGAATCTCGGGGGGCGGGGGGAGGTTGGGGGTAGGGGGAGGCTGAAGCAACAGCCTCCAGGGTGAGCCTCTGGGAAGTAGCTTCCCCAGCGATCCCCGGGCTGGGCTGCGGGAGGCCCCCCGGCACCACCGCCAGGGGGAGGGGCTGCCTCCCGTGATCCGCACCCTCGGGGGCCTCTGCCTCCCCCTCCTCAGCTCGCGGCTGGGCCTGAGGGTCTTTCCCACATCTGGAGCCCCACACGGAGGCATGGCATTCGGCTTCCTAGCCTGGCGAGCTAGACGGTGGGGGGATGGGTCTGAGGGGTGCCAGGGGGAGATGAGTGAGGAGGAGGAGGCACTGGGGAGGAATTTTCAGGGTGCTCCCACCAGTGAGTGAGTGAGTGACGGGGTGAATGGAGGCTGGCTGGAACCCCTGGTCTGTGCTTTCGGGACCGTGGTGCTCCGGGCTCTGGACTCGGGCCCTCCACGGTGGGAAAGGCTGTTCTGGAACACGTGGAGGAGGCGGCACGGCTCTCGCCTGATCCCAGCGGCCTGCTCTGGGCTGGCTCTGCGTGTGAGCCTGCCGCCAGCCCAACTTCCGGGGACTGCACTCTGGCTGGCTGGCTAATGTGCCCTCGCCCCTCGCCCTGGCTGCTCCTCCGTCCGTGTTCGGGGGTGGGGGTGGGGGTCTGCTCACCTGACACAGACCTGCTGCCCCACTGGGTGTCTGGTGGCGCTGGAGGGTCAGCTCTCGGCCTCCGGGAGGTGGGTCCTGGCAGCTCCATCACTGGTGCGTCCTCCCCCCGGATGATGCTTTGGACACGGATGTCGTAGTTAGACGGCTCCCACCGGAAGGAGTCGCGCCATTCTGCTGGTTCACCTGCAGGGAAGGAGCGTTTATAGGACTGCAGGTCTCGCGAGAGAGCTGTCAGGCTCCAGGGAGGTGGTTGCTGAGGCCGAACAGTCCCCTCCTCCTCTCTCGGAAACAGGGCCCCCCAGATTCTGAGACCCTCCCCTGTCAGCAGACGGGCCCGGGTGGGACTCCCAGTCCCGGGCCGCCTGTGGAGATGGCTGTGGCGGGTCCAGCGGGCTGGCCTGGTCACCGTGGTTACCCCGTTAGGCTGTGGGAGGGCGGGCGGCCTGGAATCAGCACTGCTGCCGGGGATCGAGCGGGTGGACAAAGGTAAACCAGCTTGCTGCCCCCCGGGCCGTGGCTCCGCTCATTGCCAGGGGCAGCTCAGGCCTCGAGCTGGGCGACCACGCAGCCACTGGCTGTTCTGCCTGGCGTGGCGGTGTCAGGCTGGTTCAGTGTGTGCTCCTGTTTCATCAGATCTCCCCACTGGTGGTTAATGCACCGAGAAAAAAAAAAAAAAAACACCGCCAATCCGGCTCTGACGTGTAGCATTCTCATCACTTAGCCGTCAGTTTCATCGGGGTTAGAAGAGAGCCCTTTGGGGTCTGCTTAGCCGGTTCCCGTGTCGCTGTGTGCACGCCGACCAAGGAACGTCGGGGGGAAGGTAGTCTGTCGCGGGCTCCTCACGCTTCCCCGGGCAGCAGCGTGGTGGCTGGCTTTGCTCTCCTTACATGTCAGCCTGCCGTTCAGAGTGTGAGCGGCATCACCTTTTTATCCTGTGCCAGCGGCACCGGCTGGCAGTTCCGGTGCTGGGGCCACCTTTGCCGCAGCACCACGCCAGCCAGAGCAAGCGCGCGCAGGGGATGCCGAGAGGTCGGTCAGGCGCTTGCATGGGGTGCTCCCATCAGAGTGAGTGAGTGACGGGGTGTCACTCTGAGGGTCGCTGTGAGAGTCCGGTAAAACGTGCTATGAGCTAAGAGCAGCGCCTGACTCGACAGGGGAGCCCCCTCCACGGGGGAGGTGAGGAAGTAGAACTTCAAAGAAGTAATACGGCGCTTGTCTGAGCCGAACTAGGAGGACCCGTCCTTGAGTGCGGCCGTGGCCGCTGAGAGGGGGTGCTGGTCACAGCTCGGGCTCCCCGCTGAGTCTCATGTCCCACCTGCTCCCTCTGCTGGTCCAGGGTGCTGACCGCTCTCAGGACAGTGGGCCATGGTGCCAGGCCCTCCTTTGCCAAGCACCGCGTGGTGCCCGGGGACATGGCCTCGGGGCCATTTGGCTGGGCCATGGTGGACCCGGTGTGCACCTGACCCGTAAAGCCGGGCACAGGCCTGGGGACTGGGTCCCTGCGCGAGGGGATGTGTGTGATTGGCCTGTCAGAGTGCAGGTTACACGGGCAAACACACTTCCCCAGCGAGGCCTGGCAGCCTCGCCATGGTTCAGCTTTGTGTTCACATGACTAGCACGGAGTGCGACAGGCTTTAGAACCTCCCAGTGAGAAAAGGAGTAAAAATCCGCTGGGAAAACCTCCCCTGGGCAGGAGAGCCGACAGAGACAAGGCGCCTGTCTCCGTCAGCAGCTCCGCTCCATCAGGCAGGGGCTCTCCGGGCGGGGGAGGTGCCGGGCTGCGAGTGGATGGGGGCCCTGGGAGGGAAGGACGGGGGACTGCAGGCAGCGGAGAAGCGCGGGGCCGGAAGGTCTTGCTGTGCTGAAACACCTGCACTTCCGTTAGCCCGTGGTCTCCCCGCTTTGAAATGGAAAGCTCCACCGGACCGGACCCCAGCAAACCCCGGGGTCACCGGCGGCTCCCGATGGCCCCGAGGCAGCAGGGGAAGGAGGGTCCTGGAGCGAGGCTTGCAGACCAGGCCCCATGGTGGTCCTCACCTGCCGCAGCTCGCCTCCCTCAACGTCAGAACGCGAGCACCGGGATTCCTGGGAATTGGTCCCCGGAGGCGGCATTCCGAGTGGCTCCTTCTGGAGTGCACTCCTGTGTCCTGGGAAACAGCTCCGGGTCATTTCTCACCCAGGAAGTTGGGTTTTCACGCCGTATTAAATGAAAACAGATTCTGCTGCTTATTTCCAAGGAGGGTCCCGGACCATTAGTAATCGTGTGGGCTGTTTCCTTGATTGTCCAGGGAGAAGACATCCGTTATCAGAAAAGAAGGTTGTGCACTTCATGTACCAGCTCTGCAGGGCCCTCGATCATATGCACAGGTACGTCTGGAGGCGCGGCAGGTCCGTGGTGAGGGGATGTATAGCAGTCGTTAGGAATGCAATGTAAAGGCATTTGAGTGAATGAGGTACAATTAATTCTATCCTTCCTTTTGTATTGAATGCAGAAATGGAATATTTCACAGAGATGTAAAGCCAGAAAATATATTAATAAAGGTAAGGGCTTTTATACGAAAAGTTGATATCAGAATAAAGATAGAATGTAAGACTTTTTAAATATATATATTTTTGTTAATTTCAGAGAGGAAGGGAGAGGGAAAGAGAGATAGAAACATCAATGAGGAGAGAGAATTATTGATTGAGCTGGGAACCTGGGCATGTGCCCTTGACCAGAATTAAATCCGGGACCCTTCAGTCCACAGGCTGACACTCTATCCATGAGCCACGCTGGCCAGGGCTAGCATGTGAGGCTTTTCACGGTGTGCTTTCAGTCCCGGTAACTGGGAACCAGGCTTGCAATAGGTTTTCTTCTGCTCAGGCAGTTTGGAGAAGTGCTTTACTTAATAAATGTCGTCAGTCCAGCCATACATCGGGAAGGGAATGATTGCAGGCACCCTCCTCAGACTGTGTGTGAAAACAAGCTCCGTTCCCAGGATCACTGCAAACACTCGAGGGACAGAAGGGGAAGAATCAGGCTCCGGGCAGTCTGTCTCCCTCCAAAGCCACTGGACTCTGCACCTAACGCGGCCACTTGATAACCTGGGCGCATGTGTCCAGTCCTGACACCACCTCACAACCCAGCTGATGGACAGGCCCATCACCCCGAAAGTGTCTTCCCGCCCCTGTCCCCCGGCAGAGTGATAGACTTCGTTGTTATAGAATGAGTTTGCGTTTTCTAGAATGTTCTAGAAATGGAATTAGATATTAGATAGTATGTGCTCTTTTTTGGTCTGGCTTATTTCACTTGGAAATCGTCCCGCTGTTCTAGGGGTTCTGTTTTTCTGTTCTTTTTCTCTCCGCCTCTCGGTTTGGGTTGTTGCTGTCGGCCTGTCTCCAGCCCCCCGGGTCTCTCCCTGGCTGTGTCTGCTCTACCAACGAGCCCAGCAAAGCCATTTTTTATTTCTGCTGATTTTATGGAATTTCTAGTGTTTCCTTGTGATTCTTTCTTAGAGTTTCCATCTCTCCTGACATTTCCCACTGAACTTGCCTGTCGTCTACTTTTTCCATTAGAGCCCTTCACAGGTGAATCAGGTTTATTTTTTGAATGTGTTTCTATTGATTTCAGAGAAGAAGGGAGAGGATGAGAGATAGAAACATCAATGATGAGACAGAATCATGGATCAGCTGCCTCCTGCACGCCCCCGCCCTGGGGATCGAGCCCACAACCTGGGCATGTGCCCTTGGCCGGAATCGAACCCGGAGCCCTTGTCAGCAGGCCGACGCTCTATCCGCGGAGCCTAACCGGCCAGGGCGGTCCCGGCTACTTTACATTCCGCCTGAGAATTCTAAAGCCCGGGCCAGGGCCAGGCCCAGGCCTGCTGCCTGCTTGGTCTCTCCACCCGCACTTTTCCTGCCCTTTCTCAGCCTCACCGCCTTCTTGTTGAGAGCCGGCTGTGACCGGCTGGGGAATGGCAGCCTCGCAGACGGCGGCGGAGCGGCCTCTTGGTCTTTGGCTCGGAGATGGGCTGTGTTTAGCGTTGGCAGCAGTGTCTGTGCCCGAGGCTGCAGTCCTGGGCAGCGTGTGTTTTGTTACCTGGCAGTGAGAGTGGAGGAAGTGGAAGGAATATCCCGAACCCGTGTCCCTGGTCTGTCCAACTTGCCCGCGTGGCGCTGGTGTCTGGCCGTGGTGGTGGCTGCTCAGAGGCTCACCCTGGGACTGAGCCGTTGCCAGGATGGGCAGACGCCGGGAAGTCATTGGGAAACGCGTTCCCCTGAAGAGAAGCTCCACTTCTCACCAGCAGGGGCAGGGGCAGGGGCAGGGGCAGGGGCAGGGGCAGGGGCGGGGGCCGGGGCAGGGGCAGGGGCAGGGTCACTGGCATTTTACAAGCCAGGTTAGAGGTGGTCGTTTTCCCGCCAGTGCGTCCACATGTGAGAGGCTTGTACTGCAACAGCGACCCCATGAGACGCCCCCGTCCCCGCTTCCCCCCTGCAGCAGGATATCCTGAAACTAGGCGACTTCGGGTCCTGCCGGAGCGTCTATTCCAAGCAGCCGTACACGGAGTACATCTCCACCCGCTGGTACCGGGCCCCCGAGTGCCTCCTCACGGACGGCTTCTACAGCCACAAGATGGACCTGTGGAGCGCGGGCTGCGTCTTCTACGAGATCACCAGGTAGAGCCGCGCAGCCTCGCGCCGCTGCGCGCTGTGCCCGTGCTGGCGCCCCCACGCCAGGCCCCACGCCAGGCCCTGCCCTGGCAGGCCGTTTCCCAGCGTCCGAGGCTGTGACCGCCGTTAACTAACCACAGCGCATCTGCCAACACGCTCCCTTCCTTGCTGGCGATGGGGAACAGATTACCACGCTAGGCACCGAGGGGAAACATGCTTACCGCCACCTGGGGGCCCGCCACCAGGGGACGGGGGTATCGGGGTGGGGTGGGGCCCTGCCCTGGAGGTGCTGATGTATCCAGCCAGAGTGGAGGTGCAGATGTATCCAGCCAGAGTGGAGGTGCAGATGTATCCAGCAGGATCCTCTGGCACGGGGCACAGTCCCCGTCCTCCCCACCCTCCCAGCCCCAGGCCCCGCCTTCGCGCTCCACCGCTGGAAGCAGCGCGGCCTGGGAGGAAGGGAGGAGGCGAGGAGGGTGTCGAGGGGAAGCAGCCCTCGCCGAGGTGGGGCGGCACCCCCAGGCTCGCAGTGCGCGGTGAAGGATGGGGGTGCATGTAATGTCTGGGCGATGCATCATACGGACGGCCCCGCCTAGGCAGGGACCCGGTCCGCTCCCACCTGCTCAGCTGACTGCTTCCTGAATGCAGACCTGTGTTCACACCTTTCCAGATCATTCCGAGCACTGATTGTTAGTTTTGAGAGCTGCGTTAGGATTTCACTGGCGCTAAAAGTGCCAACCGCCCTGCCTTTCTCTGGTGCTAATTAACTGCATGAATTAATTTGGAAGGACGTTACAGGACGTCGGCGTCAAGAGCGGCCAGGAGGAAGGGGACTGTCCTAACCACAGCCCTTGTCACGTTCTTCCAGTCTGCAGCCCCTCTTCCCGGGAGCCAATGAGCTGGACCAGATCTCCAAAATCCACGACGTCATGGGCACACCTGCTGCCAAGACCCTCACCAAGTTCAAACAGTGAGTGCCCCTGCTCCCGAGGGCCCCGTGGGGACTGTGCCCTGCAGGGCTGGCAGCCTGTGGGGCACTGAGGGTGCAGCCCCCCAGTCCATGGGGCCCCGGGGGTCCGAGAGGGACCCAGCAGGTCCCCCCATCCTGTGAGGCCTGGCGGGGAGGTTCTGGCGCAGAACACGGCACACGGACGCCTCTGGGTGAACGAGGGTCCCCGGCAGGGAGGACGTGGAGCCGCCGCCCCAGCGCTGCCCCCACCGACACCCAACCGTCAGGGTGTGTGTTGGTCAGAGATGAAGCTCCCCTGGGGAGTGGGAGCCCCTGGGGCCGGGGGTGGGCGGGGCCAGCAGCTGCCAGGCCTGGGAAGGCGAGGTGACAGCTGTTTGGGATTCTCTCTTCTTCTTTTTGAAACTTTGCTCCCTTCTTCTCAGCTGGGCTGTGACGTCAGCCTCTGCCTAAGAGCGCTTTCCTCCCGTTTGTAGCGGAACCGGTGCTCTACTCTACGTCTCAGACCTTAGAGCAGGACCGGGTCACAGCACAGCTGAGGGGAAAGGACAGACCCCCATACAGCCCCTGCCCGGCACTCACGGCCCCCCCGCCATCGGCGCCAGAGGGCGCGTCTGTTAGAATGAGGGGCCTCACTGACCTGACCCGGCATTGTCCCCCGAGGCCCACAGTTCCCCGGAGGGGCACCATCTGTGGGTTTGGGCCTGCGTATTCTGCCCCTTTAAGTCACAGACCGTTCCCCCAGTGCAGGTCCCTGTAGAGTCGTGACAATGGCGTGATCGTGTATTATCATTGGGCTTTTAATACAGGTCGAGAGCTATGAGTTTTGATTTTCCTTTTAAAAAGGGATCAGGAATACCTCTTCAGACAGCCAATCTGTCCCCGCAATGCCTCTCCCTCCTGCACGCAATGGTGGCCTATGATCCCGACGAGAGAATCACTGCCCACCAGGCCCTGCAGCACCCCTATTTCCAGGAGCAGAGGTGGGTGGGCTGGATGGCGGGGGAGCAAGTGCTGGCTGCTGAGCCGGGGGGGGGGGGGGATGTGCGGGGCCGCCCAGCGGGGTCCCCGGACAGCTCTCTGTCCTTTTCTGGAACATTCCCAGAAGGGGCTGTTGGCAGCACCGTGGCAGGGCAGGGGAGGGCTCGGTTGAGACCGGGGAGCCCGCCTGCACCCGTGGGAACGCTGAACCTGCTGTAAGGTCTGAGCGCATAAAGCGGCAGGACATGCTCTGAACTGCCCGACTCCACCCCTCTGTCCACTCCTGTGTGTGACCAGGGAGCCGACGTCTGACCCACACCTCGAGGCTGGGCGGGGGTGGGGGCCCGGGGCAGGGCCACTCTCAGCCCAGAGCCTGTGGCAGAGACCGACAAGGAAAAGGTCTTCAGATACTTTGCGTGGAGAGTAGAGCGGTGACCGCCCTGGACCAGCACCCCCGGGGACAGAGACAGCAGCCGTGTGTGTGTGTCAGCGGGGTGCCCGTCTCCCCCCTTGCAGGGCCGCGGAGAAGCAGGCTCGGGGCAGCCACCGAAAAGTGGCACCAGAGCTGCTGAGTAACAAGTGGCAGATTTCCAAGGAGGGCGGCAAGCAGGTACGGAGGGGGCAGTGAGCGGGGGGTGGGGGTGGGCGCTTGCAGCTCAGGAGGCTGGTGTCTGAGCGAACCCCACCTGCGAGGGCTCCCTTGCCCCACTCCTCCTGCCCCGCCAGCTACGGGTCAAGGACAACATCTGTGAGCAGGCCAGACGGGGCGGTGGGGTGCCTCCAGCCCAGGGGTCACTCCTGGTGCCCTCAGACCCCCCGCACTGGCCCAGGTGACCCAGCTCGCCACTGACCGCCCAGACATGCCGCCTGCCGGGCCAGAGGTGTGAGCGCTCCGCCCGGTCACCGAGGCTCCCGCGGCGGCACCCGCACCTCCTGGCCCTGCGCCAGGGGCTCGGCCCCCGGTGTCGCCCTCATTCAGCGTCACGTCCACTGGGCGTGCCACTGTGAGCTGGGGCTGGGGCGCACGGCACCTGCAGGCAGGCTGCTTTCCAGAACGCTGGGCGCCCCGGCCCACGCGTGTCTGTGAGGCACAGAGCCGGCACTGCAGGCTTTGCGACCAGAAGGTCTGGTCACAGCTGCCCGCGCACATAGAGGAATGGCGGGCGGTATTCCCATAAAACTGTGGGCGCTGACATATGAGCCTCACAGGCCTTTCACGTGCCGTGAAAGCATTTCTACCAAGAAATAGGTAAAAGCCTTTCCTAGCTCACCAGCCGCACCGAAGCCGGAGGCAGCTGGGGTGGCTGAGTGGGGAGCTGGTATAGGACCCCAGGGCCTCGGCGTGGCCCCAGCACAGGCCGGCCAGCCCCAGGGCTGCACCAGGCCCCGGACCCACACGCACCAGCCTGAGGTGCGGACACCTCCCGCCTGGTGTGGGGTCACCTCACTTTGGAGTGGCCAGGGTGCCTGTTGTGTAGTCACACCTTGTGGTCAAGAAGTTCCTTAGGCTGAGACCGGTGTCGCTCAGTGGGTAGAGCGTCGGCCTGCAGACTGAAAGGTCCCGGGTTCGATTCCGGTCAAGGGCATGTACCTTGGTTGCGGGCACATCCCCAGTAGGGGCGTGCAGGAGGAGGCTGGTCGATGTTTCTCACTCTTATCTCTCTCCCTTCCTCTCTGTAAAAAGTCAATAAAACATATTTTAAAATATAAAAGTTCCTTAGGCAGAAGTGGCACCAAAGAGCCTCTGCTTCTCCTGATTTCCATGTGCTCAGTGAGCTGTGTTTTGTTTCAAGAAGCAGCCCCTGAAGCCGGAGGAGAGCCGGCCCCGCAGGCAGGGCCCGGCCTACCTGATGGAGCTGCCGCAGCTGAAGCTCTCGGGGGCCACCAAGCTCTCGTACTCCAGCCCCGCGCTGCAGACGGTGTTCAGACCAGGCGGGAGCGGGAAGGTGCCGGTGCTGAGACCCCTGAAGTGTGGGGGCGCAAACCAGAAGGTAGCGCCTCGCCAGCTCCCCTCCGCGCCGCCCCGCCGCCGGCCCGGCCCCCACCCACCGGCTGTTGGTTTCCCTTCCAGGCAGACGCGCCGAAGGACCTCAAGCCTAACCTGAAGCAGTACCACCTGCCCACCATCGAGAGGAAAGGCGGCGGCTACTGAGCAGCGCGTCCGCTCGCCTCGGAGCACCCGTGCGGGGTGCGGGCTCCGTCCTCCGAGCCCGGGCGTCCGCGAGCGCAGCCCGCGGCCCACGGCCCGCAGCGCCGGCCCCCGGGCCGCCAGCCCCGCTGCTCGCGTCCCGAAGGCAGCCGAGCTGTATGTTCCGTCTAATACACGTGTAAAACCACCTCCCTCCAGGGTGCCATTTCACTTTTGTAACCGAAGACTTCGGGAAGGAAATCTCTTGTATTTTTCTATGGATCCGGACAGATGTTAGAGTTTATATTTGTTACGTAGGCGTGGCTTCCCCGCGGCTCGGCCTGGGCTGCAGCACGTCGCCAAGAGCACTGCAGCCGTGGCCGCGTGAGGACAGGCTGACTGTCATTAAAGCTTAGCCCTCGTCACCGCATGTCCTTGTGATGCCGTTCGCGCTGACCGTGCCACCGCCCGGTCCTCGGTCTCGGCTGTTGTGAGCAGACGGGGGATTGATCGGGAGGAGAATGGGGGGCGGCTTGATTTGGTTTCACGGGAGAAGCCGTGAGAGGAAGCCCGGGGCTGTGTCCGGTGCCCTGGGCCACCCAGGGAGCCACAGCTGGCGCGGTGGTGCTGGGCACGCGGGCAGGCCCCCCGGGACCCCAGTGTCGGGGCTCCTGAGGCCCCGCTGGCTCCCGTGAGGGGAGGACACGGCTTCCTGAGAGGCTTGGGTGCCAGCAGCCAGCTGGGCACAGAGGAAACCCGTTCCTGTGGAGGCGGGTGCTGCAGAGAGGCGGGGGGGAGGGGGGCAGGGGGTGGGCCTGGCCGCCGGCAGAGCAGAGACCCTGTGGAGCCCCCCTACTCACGGAGTGCCCCTCCTCCTCACCTCGTCCAGCTCACGTGTACAGTGCATTTCCTGAGCCCCTTTTCCATCTTCCTGTGCCCCTTTAAGACAGGTCTGACAGCCTCCGTCCACCCCCCGCCGGTGAAGCAGAACCAGAGTGACGGCTCGGCCGGGCTGTGGAGGGTGGACGGGGCAGCCACAGGAGGGGCAGGCGGGAGTCAGCATCTTCCAGGCGCGGGGCAGAGGAAGCCGTGAGCAGGGACATGGGGGCCACATGGGGCAGAGACGCCCAGGGAGGCCGGCTGAGGCTTAACAGTGGCAGCCAGAGCCGGGGGACCGTCGCTGAGGAAGGTTCGGCAAGAGCTGCTTTTTAGACGTGCTGGACCCGCAGTGGCTGCAGGGCGGCGCCGGGGACGTGGCACTGGGCGGAAGGGCCGATTTTGGGTCACTGGGAGGGAGACAGGTTCTCAGGCCAGCAGGAGGCCAGAAACAGGAGGTGCTGCGCCCAGGGAGGGAAGGGCCTACAAGGTGGGTGGACCCACACTGAGTCCATGGGTGGGGCCACCAGAGACCCCCAAAGTGGCTCTCAGCACACACGTAAGGAGTAACAGTGTTTGGGTTTAGGAAAGCTGTTACCCCTTGAAGTACAGTGGTACCTCTAGATACGAGTTTAATTCGTTCCGTAACCTTGAGGAGTGGGAAACGATGAGACGCTCGAGTCGCGGTAAACTGGTGGGTCGTGTGCAGCCGGCCGATCCACGCGATGACTCCTATCTCCAATGTAGCTCGTATTTCAAAGCAAAAATCACTCGCTCGAAGGCTCGTATCTCAAAAATCTCGTATGTCAGGGCATGCTTATCTCGAGGTACCACTGTATATCCAAGTTGAAAAGGTTTCCTGAGAGAGAAGATTCTGGATGCTGCTTCTCTGAAACCTACAGCTGCCTCTGGCGCGGGAGCGTGGGCTGGGGGCTCTCTGGGCGGGCCAGGCCCGAGCAGGACGAGCGTTGTCCACCAAACAAGCCCTTTAGGCGGCGTTTGGCCTCTGGAATAAACCGGCTCTGAAGCCCCCCGGGGGCACGTCCCCCCAAGCCTGTCCCCACGGAGGGGCAGCGTGGTTCCCCGGCCCCGCAGGGCTCCAACTTCAGGGCGCGAGGTCAGCCCGGGTGCCCGCAGGTTGGAGGGCGGGGCTTCCCGCGCGGCTAGGAGCTCACCGCACCTGCTCCTGGCCGGGCAGCCGGTCCGGACAGCTGGAGTGGCTCTGGCGCTGGGCCCGCCTGCGGCCGCACGGCAGCTGCTGGCCAGGGCTCAGGGCACCGGAGGCCGCCTCGGCCGCTGCCAGGGCCCTGGCAGGGTCTGCCCTCCGAACTGGAAGCTGGTGGCCGGCGGCCACGGAAGGCTTCCTGGGCAACGCCATCACGTGGCTCCCGACACAGATCTCTCGGAGGGGAGAAGTCTCACGCGTCCTCGGCCGCCATCCTGTCCAACTCGCTCCCTCCACAAGTCTCCTGAGCGCCGCCGAGTGCCGGGGCCGCCCGAGCCCAGCTGGAGGGGCGGCTGGGGCTGAAGCAGACGGCCCGGCTGCTGCCGACTGCAAGAGAAGACAAGTACCAGTTGTAACAGTTGGGTTTTTATACTGTGCATGTCTGTATGTTTCACATATACATGAGATTTTAATTACATTGAATCTTAAAAAGCAGGAAAACTTCACTCACTATTCATTTTTTAGTTTTTCTTCACCTAAGGAGTATTTTATCCATTCATTTTTAGAGAGAGTAGAAGGAATGGAGGATGGGAGGGGGGGATATGGACTGTGGGGGATGGAGAGAGAAACATCCATGTGAGAGAGACACATGGTTTTGTGCCCCGACCTAGGCTGGATCAAACCTATGACCCAGGTATGTGCCCTTGATCAGGAATCAAACCTGTGACCCTTGGGTGCTGGGGCCAATGTTCTAACCATTGAGATACACTGGCCGGGGCTCATTTCTTATTTTTCACAGCAGCCCCCAAAGAATGATTTAAAATAGTAACAACCGGAAAAAACAAAATGGTGGCATAGGTAAACACCTAAACTGCTGCCTCACACAACAATTTCAAAACTACAACTAAAAGACAAAATGGACACCATCCAGAACCACAGGAAAGCAGGCTGAGTGGAAATTCTACAACTAGAAGGGAAGAGAAAAGCACGTTGAGACTCAGGGGAGCTACAGAAGGAGAGTTCCAGAGGCAAGAGAGCGGAGAGGACTAACTATTGAGTGCGCGGCTGGCTTTCTCAAGCAAGAGGGATATGGAAGCTCCCGACTGCGCTGAACTCCAGTTCCGGGCGAGACTCTGGGAACCCAGACTCCTTCGGGGAGGAACCGGACTGTCTGGCAGCAGGCAAAACCAAAGGGCAGCTTTCTCTTGATGTGCTGGCAGCAATTGCCAAGGGACACTGAGACCCAGGGGCCGCGAAGGGCAGGGCTGAAGGGAAGCTAAGGCTCTCTGCTTGCCCTGAGACTCTGCCCCATCCAAGCCGAGCACAGAGGCTTTTGCAATTTTGCAAGTCTTGTCTTATAAGGGTGTCTCCAGCACAGAAGTTCTCCCAGTGTAAATACAGCTGATCCTCACAGCCAACTGGCCTGGAGGTCAATTCTTCCCAGTGATACCAACAACAATCAGGACTTAAATACAACAAGGTTGTGTACACAGTCCACAAAGGGGATACACCAAGAGTGTCCACCTCAGGTAACAGGAGGCAGAGCTACTGGGCCATATAGGACACCTAGCACACAAAGCTACTCTACCAACTCAGGAAAGCAGCAAAAATGTGGAGACAACGAAACATCACAAATGAAAGAAATGGAGGAAAGCAAATGACTGGATATAGAGTTCAAAATCACGGTTATAAGGTTTTTCAAGAATTTCCTAGAAAAGGCCGATAAATGTAGTGAAACCCTCGAGGATATGAGTGAGACCCTCAAGGATATGAAAAAGGACCAACTAGAAATTAAACATACACTGACTGAAATAAAAAATATTATACAGAGACCTAATAGCAGACTAGAGGACCACAAGAATCAAGTCAAAGATTTGAAATACAAAGAAGCAAAAAACACTCAACTGGAAAAGCAAAAGGAAAAAGAATCCAAAAATTTGAAGATAGTGTAAGGAGCCTCTGGGACAACTTCAAGCGTACCAACATCCGAATTATGGGGGTGCCAGAAGAAGAGAGCAAGATACTGAAAACCTATTTGAAGAAATAATGACCAAAAAGAAATAATGACCTGGTGAAAGAAATAGACTTACAAGTCCAGGAAACACACAGAACCTCAAACAAAAGGAATGCAAAGAGGACCACACCAAGACACATCATAATTAAAATGCCAAGAGCAAAAGACAAAGAAAGAATATTAAAAACAGCAAGAGAAAAACAGTTCATTACCTACAAGGGCGCACCCCTACGACTGTCAGCTGATTTCTCAACAGAAACTATGCAGGCCAGACGGGAGTGGCAAGAAATATTCAAAGTGATGAATAGCAAGAACCTACAACCAAGATTACCCAGCAAAGCTATCATTCAGATTTAAAGATCAGATAAAGAGCGTCACAGATAAGAAAAAGCTAAAGGAGTTCATCACCACCAAACCAGTATTATATGAAATGCTGAAAGGTACTCTTTAAGAAGAGAAAGAAGAAAAGGTAAAGATAAAAATGATAAACAATAAATACATATCTATCATCAAGTGAATCTAAAAACCGAGTAAAAAATCTGATGAACAGAATAAACTGGTGAATATAATAGAATCGGGCACAGAAAGGGAGTGGACTGACAATTCTCAGAGGGGTGTGGGAAGAGACTGGACAAAAATCGTACACCTATGGATGAGGACAGTGCAGGGAGGTAAGGGCAGAGGATGGGGTGAGAACCGGATGGAGGGGGACTATGAGGATAAAAAGAGGAACAGTTGTAATAATCTGAACAATAAAGACTTACTAAATTAAAAATAAAATAGAAACAACCCCCTCGGATGAGCAGCGAGCACCCTGCCAAGAGCCCTGCTCTGAGTGACTCTTCCCCTCGTGATTCGGTGACGTCTGCCTCCCACACGTGGCTGAAGTCAGCTCCTCGCTCCTGCATCGTCATCCTCAAGACCCGATCTGGGTGGGAGTTTCTGGGTCGCTGCACTGCAGTTTCACCTGGGCAATGGCCTGGTTTGGGGCTGATGACAAACCCTGCACACACAGCAGGTCACACTCACCCAGCCACTCACCTCTCCGCAGTCCGACGCCGTCGGGACAGACGCCTGCTCGTCAGGAGCCAGTGTTGACACAGATCCTGCACCTTCGCCCACTGAATTCTGTTCCGATCCTTCCTGACATTCCTGCCGGGTTGGAACCAGGACCCACGGAACCCGGCTCTGCCTGAATACGGGGCCCATTGGCTGGGGGACAATGTGGGCTCTCAGGAGACATCATTGGCCTTAAGGTGACCCTTCCCCCCCTTCCCCAAGGGACAGCTCAGGGCCGCAGAGTACTGCCTGCCCAGCCCAGCAGAGGCAGGCCCCTCCATTGACGGAGTTTAGCAGCACTTGTTTTTATGGATGGATGTATTTTAAAATGTTGATGTTGATGTTTAGAGAGGGAGCGGGAGAGGTGAAAATCAGTGATTGGCTGCCTCCTGCAAGCCCCCTACTGGGGATGGAGCCCGCAGCCCGGGTGTGTGCCTGAACTGGAAATCCAACCATGACCTCTTTGTTCATGGGACGACGCTCCACCACTGAGCCACACCGGCCAGGCTCAGTCATATCCTTTGTAACCTCTGAGGCCGGTGGCCGGCTCCGGCTCTGAAACTCTCTGCTCCGCGGGCAGGAGGGGCGAACCCCTCCCTCCTGGGTCCTCCAAAAGCCTTTCTAGCTGGAGGCCCTTCCCGAGTCCCCGGCCGGCCTCCTCCCGGAACCAGAGAGGCTGCTTTTGAGGCCGGCACTCGGGCCTCTTTCAGGAGCCAGACGGGACCAGAACAGCTGTTTCTTTCGACAGGCAGCGCACGTGGAAGAACGGACTTACTATCTCTTCCAGTTTATAAATAGCACCAACTATTTCTAAGGACAGAAAGGGCGTGGCCTTCTGAACTGCTGCAGACCCAGCGGCGTGACGGGCTCAGAACCGACTCCGTGCCGCGGAACAGGGCCTGCTCCTGTGGGAGGGGGTCCGAGCCGGGCACTCCGAGGGCGCCGTGTCTGACTGCGCCTGGCAGCCTGGAGTTGCAGGCAGGAGCTGAAGGCTCGGAGGACGGTGGCAGGAAGCCTCTGGAGTCGCTGAGAGGTGGCTGCCCCTGGAGGGAGGCAGACAGCAGGGAGCTCCCTGCCAGCGGCCTCGCCAGCGGTGCCCCAGGCCCCGCATCTCAGGACACAGTGGGGACCAGCCCCGGGGCCGCCTCACCTTTACCTCCCCTGCCCTCTGGGGACCAGCAGTCCAGGCCTGGCCTCTTGCCTTGAAGCACTCAGGGACAGATCACCCCACTGGAGGGACATTTCACAGCAGGACCCCACAAACGGTTTCCCTTCCCCCTACAGGGATGTCTCCCCGCCCCCCCCCTTCCTGTGCTGCAGCCTCAGGCAGGGCAACTCCAGTGTTTGCTTCCCGAGCCTCCAGCGAACTGCACTGTCCCAGGAAGAGCGTCCCTGCAGCAGCAGCCCGGTTCCCACTCTCCCCGCTGCTGGGAAGGGGCGAGGGGGGTGCTGAAGGGAGTGCTGGGGGCCCAGGACAGCCTGTCCCCTGAAGCAGGCCTCTCCCAGCTGCCTGAGGTCAGCCCTTCCCCACAGAGGACACTCACGACCTCTGATGCTCGGAACAGAGGTTCCCTTCTCCGTGTGTAATCACCAGAGACAGCGGTGAGAAGAGGTGGCCGTCCCTGCGTCTGCCTGGTCCACATTGCCGACGCCCTTACTTGTACAGCATGCACACGCTCTTCCTCTCTGGGTCACGGATGTTTTACGAAGCTTAGCTGTCAAAGTGACAGTGAAGATGATCTACATTTATAACTCATCCCCACATTTATTTAACGTCACTCCCAAAGGCAACCCGCAGTCCTTCAGGACGTCCGGTGTGTCAGTCTCGCTGTCGCGGTGAGATGGGGACAGCGAAAACCAAGGCAGGGACACGAACGTGGTTTCCTTAAAATGATGAGCAACAACACGGACGCTAAAGCGCCATTCATTCCTGCCACAGCGAAGAACTGAACTTACCAGCGTTTCATGTTAGAAGGCTCTTTGTGAATTTATTCAAGTCAAGAAATTAGATGAAAATATAAAAAAGGAAATACATACAAATTTTACTTTTGATTTTTCACTAAAAAATAAATATTCATACAATTTTATACAGTGTCACCTAACATAATCTTTCATAAACTTAGGGGTACAGAAATAAAATATGCAAAAACGTTTACACTTTTCAATCGAGAGACAGCAACTTAGGACACAAACATCACGTAACAGATGCAGCGACGGAGGCAGCCAACGCCTGCGGGCAGCTTCCCTCCGCAACAGGCGTGTTCCCACCGGGGAGCTGGGCTCTGGGTTTGGGGGGGAACCGCTGAATACAAGTGCTTTCCTCTGCAGTCCTGGCCTCCGCGTCCCACCTGCCGAGCCCGTGATGGCAGGCGTGCCACTCGGCCCCGGTCACGCCCGGGCACACACAGGCTCTGGGCTGAGGAAGGAAACCCCCACCGTGGACACAGGGGGACGGCCACAGCCAAGGCCCACTGCTTCCGCTGGTCCACTCACACGCCGGTCCCCGTGGCCAAGCTCTCCCGCATCCTTCCTGCCAAACGCCAAGTCCCACTCCGCTTTTCGCGCTCTCTCAGGCCGTCAGACACAGCGCGGGCACCCGGTGCGCACCCTCCCTGACCCCGTGACTGCCCCTCGCCCCTGGAGCTCCTTTAACCAACAGATCACATCTCCTTCCCGGGCAAGAGGTGAGGTGACCCCGATACACCGGCACAGCCACCTGATCGAGCGGCCTCATGGATGACAGAGTGTGAACCTGAAACTCGACCATTTCTTACAAATCCAAGATGCAACCCTGGACGTGGAGGAATGAGGGAGAGATGGCTTCCTGGCTCCCGGCCAGCGAGGACTTGGCCGGAGTCGAACCAGAGTCCCCTGGGAGGGACACCCGCACGCGCCTGCAGCGCCCGGGAAGTGCCGGCCGTGGGGCTCCTCGGACAGGCGGCTCCCGAGGTTTCTGAATGTCTGAGATGCCCACCTCTGCTCTGAGCGACTTGTCTTTCCACTCGGCCACCCTCTATCCTAAGGCGTTTACTCCTCTTAGTCCCAAGCCAGCGGCTCACAGGAGACTCCAAAATGCCAGCAGGTTCGATTGGCACAAAAGACAAAATTAAGATTCTGAACCACTATCTGTTGAAGTAAATTTAGAACGTAAAGTGGCCGGTTACTGAAAAGTGGCTGCCTGTTCCCTCTGACATACACACTTGCTTGAAACCAAGGGCAAGGCCTTCCACGGGCTGTGTCTCCAGCCTCGGGGATTCTGGATCGTCCCGCCCTGCCCCAGCGGTGGCCCCAGAGCTGCCTCCGCGCAGCCCAGCTGCCGGCCGTGGCCGGAGGGTGGCCGGCACCCAGCCAGGAGGGGGCCGGCGGGGCCTCGGGGCCTCCCTCCTGCCCTGCTCGCCACCCTGCTTCCGGGGGACAGAGGAGCCTGCTGACCGCGTGCTAACGCCTCCTCTCGCCGTGGCTTTTACGGCAGAGGGCGGGCCGAGAAAGGACACTTCTGCTCAAGACCATGTGTAAGCTGAAAACTGACCAATTTCACTGAGGAAGGTCACATTTGGGAGAGAAAACTAGGAAAACACCCCCCAGGTTTCTCTTAGGGCCTCATCCACCCGGTGGGGCCCCTCCCCTCCCGCCCCTCTTGGCCCACCCCGGTGCGCAGGAGCCGATGCTGAGCCGGTCTGAGGGGAGGAAGACCTGCCTGGCCTTGCAGCACCCTCTTCTCCTCCAGCCGGTCCTCCCGCCTGCAGGAGAGGCTCTGCCGGCTGTCCGAGGGGGGGGAGGGGTCAAGAGGAGCGGAAGCCTGCGCCTCCCCAGCACCTGACACCCAGCCGGGGCCCAGGCAGCCTCCCAGACAGGCAGCGGGGATCCCCACGCCGCAGAAACTGGGAGAACGAGCCACGGACAGGAGCCTGGGAGAGACAGGCAGCACTGGCTCCTGTGAGCACACTTTAGAGGTTTTAAAAGGAACAACACCGGCTTTCTCTTACCCTCCCCCAGTGTCTTCCAGGCAGGTCACCTGTCGGGCCACCAGCAGCCCCTCCTGTCCTGCAGCCGAGGCTGCTGAAGGACAGGAAGAACCGGAAAGCGCCCGTGTCGAGTGTGAGTCACGCGGTGAGCAGAGCGAGACAAGTGCAAGTGCAGCGTC
This sequence comes from Lasiurus borealis, assembly GCA_004026805.1. NCBI lineage: Eukaryota > Metazoa > Chordata > Mammalia > Chiroptera > Vespertilionidae > Lasiurus > Lasiurus borealis. The sequence continues at coordinate 1,197 of PVJN01015018.1, read as the reverse complement.
ACCTCCCCGGAGAGGCCACGCCCCCGGGGGCAGCCACTCTCCACTCAGGCCAAATACCACGTCCTGAATTGGGAAGCTTCTCCCTGCCTCAGAGCCTTGGGAACGGAGCTTCTAAAACGAGGCAGGAACGTAAAGCCGCCCGTGGGGTGTGGGTTCCCGATCTCTCCATCTGGCAGCCTCCGCAGCTGCGGGTCCGCGGGCCGCGTCTCTGCCACCTTAGAACACGCACATTTAGGGACACGGGGCCACGTCTCTCCGTCGGCAGAGAGGAGGCCACCATTCCCTCCACGGGGAGGTGCCCCCTGAAGGCCACCCTGGACCTCCAGGGGCAGAACGCGGCCACTGCGGCCACAGGTGACAGACACCACCCGCGTTCCGCGTTCCGCAGCGAGACGGTGCGGTGCGGGCGGGCCCTCCCGGGAGGGCGCACGGAGAGCGCGCAGAGCCTCGCGCCTCAGAGCCGAACGTCCAGGTCTCCACTTCGCTGAACGGCAGTCACTACTCAAACCAGCACAGGTTATCAGCATCGCTACATTTAATTACAAAAGTGTGCAAAACAGAACAAACCTAAACGACCAAAATAAGTTAACAAACCAGATCACCATCGTCTTGACATAGAACACAGAGCTCAAAGAACCGTCACATCCGTGTGAGAGCCGGGACGTGAAACTCCTCCACAGCTGAGAAGGGGCGTAGGGACTCCGAATCAAGCACTGCAGTTTCCCACGGGAGCGGCGGGTCCATCCAGCGGGCACCTGGGCGCAGGGTGAGGTGCCGGGAGGAAGCCTGAGGCCAGGCCGGTATCAGCATCCCAATAACAAGGACCGCCATCCGACAATGAGGGAGGGGGCACCTGCATTTGGACTTGCCCTCTAGTGTGAAAACCAAACCTGGACTGCCGGGGGGGGGGGGTGAGGGGCAGGATACAAGGAGGGGGCAGGAGGGTCTGTCAGTCTGTACAAAACAAAGCTAAAGAGGCTGCCCAGGGCCTACAGTCGTGAGCCTTCGTGACCAAAAAAAAAAAACCTCCCAAGAAATAAAAACAAAACAAAACCCGCCCCCAAACGGAAAAAAATGAAACCTCTTTTTTCTTGTTGGGAAAAACAAAACACAAGCAAAAGCACACTGGACAGAAAGGTCTTGGCTTCCGTGGCGAGAGGCACTTCTGACACGTGCGGTGGGCAACCTCGGCCCGCA
>PVJN01015017.1:0-45302 GCA_004026805.1 Lasiurus borealis | reverse complement strand
GGCGCCTGAGCAAAGACTCCAAATGGGTCACCATCTCAGACCTTAAGATTCAGGCTGTCAAAGAGATTTGCTACGAGGTGGCTCTCAACGATTTCAGGCACAGCCGGCAGGAGATCGAGGCGCTGGCCATCGTTAAGATGAAAGAGCTCTGCGCCATGTACGGGAAGAAAGACCCGAACGAGCGGGACTCCTGGAGGGCAGTGGCCAGGGATGTCTGGGACACCGTCGGGGTAGGGGACGAGAAGATCGAAGACATGATGATGGCCAGTGGCAAAGGCGGGACTGACGTCGACGACCTCAAGGTTCACATCGACAAGCTGGAGGACATCCTGCAGGAGGTCAAAAAGCAGAATAACATGAAAGACGAGGAGATAAAAATCCTACGAAACAAAATGCTCAAAATGGAGAAAGTCTTGCCACTGATTGGATCTCAGGAACAGAAAACCCAAGGGAACCACAAAGCGAAGGAACCGGCCGGCGCTGGTGTCAGTAGCCACCCCGAAAACGACGCGAGTAAAGCCGACAGTGGAGACCTCGGTAAAGAAGAACGGGTTTCCCAGCTGATGAACGGGGACCCGGCTTTCCGACGTGGCCGGCTGCGCTGGATGAGACAAGAGCAAATCCGGTTTAAGAACCTGCAGCAGCAGGAGATAACCAAGCAGCTCCGGCGGCAGAACGTACCTCATAGGTTCATCCCTCCCGAGAACCGGAAGCCCCGCTTCCCCTTTAAGAGCAACCCCAAGCACAGAAACTCCTGGAGTCCCGGGACACACATCATCATCACGGAGGATGAGGTGATAGAGCTCAGGATCCCGAAAGATGAAGACGGAAGGAGAGGAAACAAGGACGAGGGCCAGGAAAAGGGGGGCAGAGCAGCTTCCAAGGATCCCCAACTGCCATGGGGCGCTCAGGGCATGCGAAGTGCAGATCACATCCAGGTGAGCAAGCAGCACATTAACAGCCAGCAACCGCCGCCTCAGTTACGCTGGAGAAGCAACTCTCTCAATAACGGCCCCCCGAAAAGCACGCGCTGCCAGGCATCCGCCTCCGCAGAGTCATTGAACTCCCACCCGGGTCATCCCGCCGGCCACCCCCCTGCCGACGTGCAGACTTTCCAGGCGAAGCGCCATATGCATCAACACCGTCATTCTTACTGTAATTACAACACTGGAGGCCAGCCGGAGGGCGGTGCGGCCGGTGCTTATCAGAGACAGACCGACAAACCCAGCCACGGGAGCCAGTTTGTCACCCCCCCGCGGATGAGGCGACAGTTCTCGGCACCCAATCTCAAAGCAGGTCGAGAAACCGCAGTGTAAGCGACTGGACAAACTTGAAATCTGGCGGAGGAAACCGGGGACGATAACCCGATTTGAGCCGGTTCTAGCCTCCGCCTTGAGTTCCTACAATTTACATTGTTATTTGAATGTTGTGTTCCTCCAGATACAATAACTGATTTTGATGTTGTCAAAACATAACACACTGGTAAATGTTTCAAGACCTCCCATAATGGGCAGTTTCTGGAATTTTGGACAAAACACTGAGACCTCCCTCTTGTTCCTGAGACTTTGCTCTCTTCTTGGTGCCTAGATAATAGACTTACATAAACTGGTCTTTCGGTGTAAGTTTATTATGTTTTTATAATGCCTATCAATTGAGCTGAAAACCAGAAAGACCTGCCTCTTGGTTTATGCAGACATTCAACTTTTTGGCTTTTGTAGCTAGAAGAGTCCTAGCCTTCAGTTGGGGGAATTTGATATGTAGAAATAAATGTCTATTATTTCCCCCATAAATGCTAGAGCATTAGTTTAAAAATAATAACATGCAACTATGTGGACACAGCTTTGGATTTCTCATCCATATGTGTTCCTTTTAAAAAATATAATTGGACTTTCCATGAGCCAAAACTAAATGCCTCCAGATATATTTTTTAGTACATAGCTTTGCATCTTCACAGAACTTGGACATCTTATTCTTCTACATGTTGCATAGAATTGATTCAGTAGGGTTTTTTTTTTTTGTTTGTTCGTTTGTTTTTTACTGTATCAGTATATGTATGAAATCTGTCAAAATACCGAAATCTTTAAATTGGCACCATTTCCGGATTTCTGTTTGTGGTTTGCATTTTGAAATCTAACTTCGCATTTCTCTCTCACACACAGTGAATTATTCACTAAAATCATGCCAACAGAAATACCAGCAAAATACTTGTATACTCGGAGCAGTATACATACGTTTATAGGGAGATTAGGATGGGGAGAGGAGAGAGGTGGAACACGGGGAGAAGGCTCCATACAGCGTATGGCTGTGTGCTGCGTATTTACAGTAGATGATGAAACAATGAAACAGGCTAACTGGTTGGGTGTACAATAAAGGCGATCATGTATAATGAACTATTCTTTGATTACCAATAAGTAATGCTCACAGACACTCAAGCAAGCAAAGAGAAGGCCTTTTGAACATTTATTGTGCCAATACCTCATTTACTGTGTTGTGGTCTCAGTTCGCCTCCCTGGAGAAGCCACTAAAAAGGATGGATTTTAATGGGAAGAAAAGAATACTTTTCCACATCTCTAGAACTTGCCAGAAACTTAAGAGTCAGTGTGAAGAGCCAGCGACGTCTGCCATTGGCTGACTTCATGTTGCTGAAGACTCCCAAGTCCCACTAAGTCATCTATCCAACACTTGTCTTCCAGATGGTGTGAAGATTGCAGCCAACATAGTAATTAACACTCAAGGAAGCCTTAAAGATTGTGATTACATAGTTTTGTTTTTTTTCCTTTGTGTGTGGGCACCATGCTTTATTAGCACATGTTATTTTTTAATCATAGTGTTTTTTCTTTGCTTCTAAGAAAATGCTTTCTTAATGCATAGAAGGGTGCTTCCAATTAACTTTAAGGAGCTATTTTTGCTTTTGTAGCTAGAAAGTCCTAGTCCTTCAGTTGAGGTTTCATGTAGGTTAGGCATGGGTGAATGCTGTTTGTAATGACTGACTCATTGAGATGACGATCTCCTCTATCACGTGGTTTGAATGAACTCAGAAGGCTACTGCAGATCAATCACTTCAACCCCAGTTTTGTCGTCCTTTATTCTTCTTAGATTCGTTAACTAGTCATTTCTTGCAAAAAATTCATTTTCTAATATTAGTAATAGTGATAATTACTCTCCTTTCACCTCTAGAGCTAAAGTGGGCTCCAGTTTCCCTACTTGAGATAACGCAATGACAGGTCCATTGCGTGAAGTTATATGTTGGTGGCCTGTTCATCTCAGCATGGACCAGTGCCTTCCTGTCCCACTAAACAATGGGAGCGTGTTTCTACTGGTGACCACGTGGCACTGTAGAAGGACAAGTAACATAATATTTTCATTTGTAGGTGTGGGCTGTGGTAAGCACGCTACCCAGACCGGTATTCTAAGGAACCAGGTTTGGGTTTGAGCTTCGTCTGCTGGTGCAGGTGCCCTCATCTTGCTGAGATGTTTAAATGTCAAAAGGAGCCCTTAATTTCAGATGACAGGAAGAAATGAACAAGGTTCGACTGGCTGTCCCTGAATTCATGCATTTGAGAGCACATGTTAGCTTAGGAAATAGTTTTTTTGTCTTTAAAATTATTTCATTGACTCTTTTTTACTAAGTAGCTAGTGCCATGCCTCTGTGAGCTTTTGGTATAGCCTGTATTGCTGTTTGTTTTTTAATTTGACAGTCTCTCTTTCTCTCTAAGCTTAAATACAATAAGATCAAGGAGATATGGTCATCATTAATCCATTATTATATTATTGAAGAATTCCTCGCTTTTATCAGAATGAAGTGGGGAAATACGTATTTTTGCTATTGAAATCATATAACGATCTGCCAATAATGGAAATGTAGAGGAAAGTTCATTGGTATAATTTCACAAGCCAAATAGTGTTCCTTGGAGAGAGTCAAACTAGAGGGCTTTTCCTTTATATTTGCTTCTAATTCTTTGTAGTGCTGTGAATTGTTTCTTTTTCTAGAAATGCAGTGAAGTATTGCTTATTCCACTGAAGTGACTTGAAATGACCTCGTGTGCTTTGGGTGCAGGTTGATGCTGAAAAAAAAAAAAAAAAAAAAAACAACCACAAAATATAACAAAACAGAGTTTGCCACACCAGTGTCTGCATTCTAGGCTACTAGATAGGAGACCACAGGAAGTTACGTAGATCCCCTCCGGTCAGCTGCTGTCCCCCTGTGCCTTGCTGGTCCCTGCAGACGTGCCTTAATGCTTTGCACAAAAGACCGGGAAGAGGGCAAGCCGCCATATCCTGGTGAACTAATGAAAATGCCTTTGGAGGCACAATGCAAAGCGACGTTCGTTCTGCACTGTCAGAGCCAGTTCTGCACTCTGAGGGCTTTTCACAATTGTCCAGTTCATGTCATCTTTCAGATTTAGAATCTGCTCCAGATACTTCGTTTGAACCACTAGGTTGTGAAATGTATTGGTTTCCTGCCCTCATTACTGTAAAATCTTGTTCATGAACAATGGATTTCTCCTTTAATTTTTTTTTTTTAATTGTGGAAGATTGTCTTTGAGTGTAAGACCTACCCTATCAGAAGAGGAGAGTTTGTAATGTTCAAAAAAAAATAAAGTCCTCATTCAATCAAAGTTGAGATCTTCTTTTTGAAGTGTGATTTCTCACTGATGTGGGAGGGGGGAAAGTGAGACAGGGTGATGTAATAGGCCTGATCTTTGCGTTTATTTATTGCTTTTGCTTTTGAAGGTGGTTGCAGACCAAGTCTTTTTTTCTTCTTCTCTAATTTGTACGTGAACTTGATTAGCTTAAACTTTTGCTTTTGTTACCTTTTATGTTTATTAAAATTTTATCTTGCCGAAACCGGTTTGGCTCAGTGGATAGAGCGTCAGCCTGCGGACTGAAAGGTCCCGGGTTCGATTCCGGTCAAGGGCATGTATCCTGGTTGCGGGCACTTCCCCAGTAGGGGGCGTGCAGGAGGCGGCTGATCAATGTCTCTCATCGATGTTTCCAACTCTCTATCCCTCTCTCTTCCTCTCTGTTAGAAATCAATAAAAATATATATATATATTAAAAAAATTATATCTTAAATGGGAACTTCAACCTTTATGCTGCATTTTATTTTAAAACTTTTCTAGTATAAGGTGAATGAGAGGACGGCAGGTATCACTATCCGATTTCTTTGAGTTTACCTTAAATTGTGAATTCAGGTTTTCTTGATTAATCTTGATTTAAAGTTTTTTTTTTTTAAATGAAGAAGTATACTTCCTTTCATATGGATAGAAACTACATTTCTAAAAAGCTGTTGAGTAACTGCTTAGTTCTTTTTTTTCCTTTAACCACTGCTTTTCTCACCCAGAGTATTCGTGCTTTGCTAGAGGTGAAACAGGACAGAGTAGAAGATTTTTCCGGAGTGGACATCAGTCTTACTGAAAATTTAGACGTGACATTTTTATATTGAAAAACATAATCCTGCATTGTATCATGAGGGTTTTTTTTAAATGAGGAACTTGAGAGAACGTTATGCTTGGGTTGATTTGCTGCAGGCCGCAGATTCTTTCCCTTCAGGAACTTTGTGTTTTTCTGCTGTTGGAGAAACTGCTGGAAAAGTTGCCAAGATCAATCCCTGCTGGGGCGACCCAGGACTCCAGTGCAGCGTGAGCTGCAAGTGGTAGTTGTGGGCACAGGGGGAGAAGGGGGAGGAAGGGGAAGTGGTTTTGGAAGGAGTAAGCCCTGAGCCAAGAGCCGAGTGCCAGCGTACAGCTGGGAGTTTTCCCCAGGGAAGGATGGCAGGAGAGGGAGAGGAAACCGTGCTGGGAATCACCGTGAGAGACCAGGGCAGCTGGGTGGACAGGGCTGGGGCCTGGCACGCTGAAGAGTTGGGATTTTTAAAAAACAAAACACCTTTTATTATGAATTGTACAAAATCAAACTCCAAAAAGCCCTGCTTATAAGATCCACTGATGTTTATATTTGAAAATAATACTCGGTGTCTTTAAATCTGAGTTAGTATAATATCATTTATTTTTAACAATACCAAAAACAACCACATTAATGCTTGATAGAATTTTGATGACTGATAACCCCTGCCTATCAGAGACAGCATCCAATTAAAATAGCATATAGTTTGTATTCATGAAAGAAAATAGTTTATTCAAGTTTACAAAACAAGTGTGAGGACTTATATTGGGTTTGAATTGAAGAAAAAGGACCAGTTAAAACATGGAGACAAAATTTTCATTTGCTGGAAGCTGAAATCAGTGTATACATCCTAATCAAAGATCTGCCCCAGGTGGCATTTTCAAGTTTTAAAAAATGTACCAGGCCAAATCCTAAACTGACTTCCCTGCTTTTGCCTTGCTTTCCCCCTTCCCTTTCTCTTGATTTGCCTCCAGCATTTTTCTTTGCCTCTGGTTCATCTATATGGGGTACTGTCCAGACTGGCCTAGAAAATTCTCTCTGTTCTTCTTAATATCAGACTCCCTTTTCATGTCATCTTTTTCATCTTTCTCCACACACCAGATTTTCTCTTGAAAAGGTTTGGGGACCACCACAGTTGCTAGCTCTTGAACATCAGTGTCGCTCTGGCTGGCATGGCTCTCAGTTGGTTGTGGATCATCCCTTGCACCAAGAGGCGATTGGTTCGGTGCCTGGTCAGGGCACATGCCCACGTTGCAGGCTTTATCCGTCGTAGGGGGTGAGCAAAAGGCAGCCGGTCAATGTACAGCTCTCACATCAGTGTTTCTCTTTCTCAACCTCCTCCTCCTCCTCCTCTCTTAAAAAAAAAAAAAACCAATTAAAAATTTTTAAAAAACAAACATCCATATTTACTTTAAGAATACTTAAATATCAAAAAGAATACTTAAGTCTGCTAAGCTCCTTTGGGGCATTCTGTTTTCTCTTTTCAGCATGCATCTTCCTTTCCCACTTATTCTAGGAGCCTTTAGACATATTTTATCTGGAAAGGTTCACCACTCACAGTCCACACGCTCACAACCAGGAGTTGGGATTTTACCTTAAGTGTGTTGGGAAGCTGCCAAATGGTCGTATACAGGGAACTTGCATTGTTAGTCATTTAGAAACAGCCCAAGTTCAGGTTGGGGGTTTGTTGGAAGGAGGTGAGTTTAGAGCCCGTTGCTCCAGTTGGGAAGTTGCAGTGTGAACTAAATGCGAAACTGCACTTTTTAAAATATATATTTTTTATTGATTTTTTACAGAGAGGAAGGGAGAGGGATAGAAAGTCAGAAACATCGATGAGAGAGAGACATCCATCAGCCACCTCCTCCTGCACACCCCCCACTGGAGATGTGCCCGCAAGCAAGGTACATGCCCCCGACCGGAATCGAACCTGGGACCTTTCAGTCCGCAGGCCTGAGCCAAACCAGTCTTGGCACGATAGGTTATTTTCAGGAAGAGTCAACAGATCAGCTTGCAGTCCGGCAAACGCTGTGTATAACAACCCACAAAGTGATGAAGGCTCTTGCTTGGATCACAGTTGGGAAGTAAATAGACAATTGCTGCCTCTCCCCCCCTCCACCCCCACCCCAAGCTTCCGGTTTGAGAGGCACCATGGGGCCTGACCTTTAGCATTTCTGTAGTTCCCAAGTGACTCAGATTCTGCTAGATCAGCACCCACCTTTGGGAATCCTTAGAACAGGAGTTTGCAAGCTTTTGAAGGGCCAGATGGTAAATAATTTTTGTGGGCAGTTATTTTTTTTTGCCACTATGTAGAAAAGCAGCCATTGGCAACATGCAAAAGAATGGACATAACTGTGTCCCAATAAAACCGTTTAAAAATCAGGCAGCGGGCTGGGTTTGGCCCTGGCCATAGTTTGCCCACCCCTGATCTAGAACATCATCACTTTTGAGAACTGTTCACTAGAGGGTCAATACATGACAATGTAGCTGAGCTAGGAGAGGCTGTGTGCCAGATGCCAGTGATTCAGTGGTAAGTGACAATCCCTGACCTTGTGAGAGTCCCAGAATGGAGGAGGAGACAGCCAGGAGACAGCCACACCAAGGGTTCCGCAGTACGGCTGTGCCAAGGAGGGGTAAAATACAGGGTGCTCTGAAAGGTGACAACCGGGCGCTTCAGGGAATGCAAGGTGGCCTTTCCTTGCTCTCAGCTGGTGACCTTTTGCTTCGTTTCACTGAGAAAAAGAAGTAATCGGAAGGATTACTAGACCCCATGCATCCCTCCCCATCCTTAGCCTTGCTCCTACCTTAGCCCTGCCCTTGTCCCTACATACCATCTGTTACCTTCTCAAGGACTTCCTGTACCTTTACCTTCTCCTTTTTTTTAATTTAATAAATCTTTATTGTTCAGATTATTACTTTTGTTTCTTTTCCCCCCCATAGCTCCCCTCCACCTGTTCCCACCCCTCCCTCTACCTTACCTCCCTCCTGTTGACCTCATCCATAGATGTATGATTATTGTCCAGTCTTTCCCTATACCCCCCTCACCCCTTTCCCGATTCTATTCTATTCACCAGTTTATTCTGTTCATCAGATTTTTAATTCACTTGATTTTTAGATTCACTTGTTGATAGATGTGTATTTATTATTGTTCATGATTTTCATCTTTACCTTTTACTTCTTCCTCCTCCTAAAGAGTACCTTTCAGCATTTCATATAATACTGGTTTGGTGGTGATGAACTCCTTTAGCTTTTTTTTTTAATCTTTGATCCCTTCTCCTTTACAACATCAGGTTCTCCCCTTCTGCATCATTCCTGTCACATACAAGCCTGCTTTCATGTCACCAGTGTCCAATGAGCTGTCACCCAGTCTCTGTGTCTTTTCCTAGGAATTCTCCTTGAGAGTCTTCGCACTCAATTTCCACTTGTCACCTCCCATGGTTTCTTTTTGTGTCCCCTCCCCATTCTCGCTTGCACTCACTGTAGTCGGACTCTTGTTCCCAGCTGACCACTCTCATCGGGGTCCAAAGACACAGTGACAACTCCGGGGGGGTGTTGTCAGTCCTCAGCACCTCTTGGGACACTGTTCACTTGGCTTCTCCTTTTCCTCTGGCCTCTGGCTGCTCCATGCTTTCTGCGGCCTTACGTTGGCTCTTTCTGTGTCTGCCCGTTCTCTCCATTTCTGGGGCTTTTCCTCCCATGTTCTCATCGCTGAGGGTGAAGAGAGCAACTCGTGTGCATTGAGCCAGTCAACCTGTTATATGTGCATTAGGTCCTTGGATCCTCAGCGTGTCCTCTCTGTCTATTAGATACTGGCACCCCATCTTCCCTACTTGCCCACAGTCACATACTACTGAGTGGGGACTCGGGTACAACCTCAGGCAGGCAGTCTGCAGACCACTTCCTTGCTTCCCTCTGCTGACTCCCAAATGTCCTCTCCAGCCTAGACCTCTGCCCTGATCTGTAGACACGGGCATAACTATGATCTGACATCCGTACAGCTAACTGCCATCTCACCTTTAAACTGTCTAAACTGGCCCTAGCCAGTTTTGCTCAGTGGATAGAGCGTCGGTTTGCGGACTGAAGGGTCCCAGGTTCCATTCCAGTCAAGGGCATGTACCTTGGTTATGGGCACATCCCCAGTGGGAGGTGTACGGGAGGCAGCTGATCGATGTTTCTCTCTCATCGATGTTTCTAACTCTATTTTTCTCCCTTCCTCTCTGTAAAAAAATCAATAAAATAACTTAAAAAAATAAACCGTCTAAGCTAGAGCAACTAGCTCAGGCCAGAAATGTGCAAGCGTCCTCCTCAGTTTCTCCTTTCTTACCACACCCATGCTCACATCATCAGGCGGTCGCATTGCCTCTGCCTATAGATCATCTCCCAGCTCAATTCTCTTTTTACAACTTTGCTGCTGAGACCCTGGACCAGGAGCCTCACCACTCCTCCTGGCTTCCAAGCCCCCGGGCCGTTCTCCATGGGAGAGGGGTGTTTTTACAACATCTGAGGCCACAGCCCTGAGCCACCCGCAGGCTGCCCTTAGAATAAAATCCGTAATCCTGCCGAAACCAGTTTTGCTCAGTGGATAGAGCATTGGCCTTCGGACTGAAAGGTCCCAGGTTCGATTCCAGTCAAGGGTATGTACCTTAGTTGCGGGCACATCCCCAATATGGGGTGTGCAGGAGGCAGCTGATAGATGTCTCTCTCTCTCATCGATGTTTCTAACTCTCTATCCCTCTCCCTTCCTCTCTGTAAAAAATCAATAAAATATATATTTTTTAAAAAATCCATAATCCTTACCACAGTCATCCATGCCCCCGTCCCTGTCTGACCACCTCTCAGCTGCATCCCTGACCCTCCACTCCACACACATGAGGCTGCTTTCCATCTCAGGACCATTGTCCTTCCTGTCAGTCCTACTTTCATTGGAATCACACTGCCCTCAAGATCTCAGCACGCTGGCTTAGGTCTCTGATGAAATGTTACCTCTCCACAGAGACCTTCCCTGACCACCTGATCTGAAACTCTTCCCCCATTCCTCTCTCCTCCGTATCAACCCCTCACACCCACCTTTCTTCCTATACTTTGCAGCGCTGACATAAGAGCATGCTGTGTCTGTTGACTGTCTCTCATCACTATGTATTCCTAGCATCTGACACACAGAAGGGATGAAAGGTATTTGCTTGGTAACTGGATGGATAGATGGTGGTTAAAAGAGTGTCCCATTTTCACTGTTTGCTAACTGATCTTTGGAAAGCTACTTACCAGTAATTTATTGATAAGTCTTTTTCTTCTTTAACAGGATAACAATGGTATCATCTTCATAGTACTTCATAGTACTAGTGTCTTTCATGCCTCTGAACTGTATACTTAAAAATGGTTCAGATGCTCCTGGCAGGTGTGGCTAAGTGGTTAGAGCAGTGGTCGGCAAATTGCGGCTCTCAAACCACGGTTTGCCTCTCTGTTGACTAATGAGTTTGCCGACCACTGGGCTAGGGGCTTAATCACAAGGAACAACAACAGCCTGTAGTTATTGGAATCGAGGGTCTAGAGCATCAGCCCAAGCACCAGAGGGTCTCAAGTTTGATTCCCAGTCAAGGGGATGCACCTGGGATGCAGGTTTGCTCCCTGTACCCCATCAGGGAGGCAACCGATTAATGTGTCTCTCTCACATCGATATTTCTCTCTCTATCCCTCCCTCCCGCCTTTCTACTCTAAAATCAGTAGAGAAAATATTCTCAGGTGTGGATTAATTTTAAAAAATGGTTAAGGTGGTAAATTTTATGTATTTTATTTATGATAAGATAAAGGGGGGAAATTAAAAATTTAAGAAGTCCTCAGTCCTGTGTGGTAGGCAGGTGAAATATTAAAACCTTCATTTTAAAGATGACGAAGGTGAAGTTTGGAGAGGATTTAAGTTTCCCAGAATCATCAGACTAGTACGCAGGTGCAGGGACAGACCCTAAGCCTTTTACCTGCTTACTTCGGGGTGATACTCTTATTGAGAATGCATGCAGTAGAGGGAGAAACGAAGGACAAATCTGATTTGTATTATAACAACGCATTTTGTATTATAATAGTATACTATTTAAAAATAAAACATCTTTATTGACTACCTGAATGCAATCAATAGATTATTTTAATCCTAATAGCACTGTGATCTTTAAGTTCCCTGAAGGCTAAACTCATCATCCTTCAGCTGCAAAGTTAGTAATATTTCATCCGCAGGGAAGGGAGTTCAGAGTCTAATTTTTTCTCATCTAAACAGCTAGATAATTGGAATTGTTGCTGATACTGGTGAATTTCATCTTTTTCAGTATTGTTTTTCTCTGGAATTGCTTGATATGTAAAGATACTACTTAAAATGTGTTTTAACATTTAAGGGGTACATGCATTTTTTCCCTCAAAATCCCTCCTTTCTCTATCACAACCCTTGACCCCTGGCTGGGTGGCTTCCTTGATTGTAGCATCTTCTCGTACACCGAAAGGTATAAGTCAATTCCCCAGTTGGGCAAGTATGAGAAGCAGCCAATCAATGGTTTTCTCTCACATCGATGTTTCTTTCTCCCTCACTCTCTCACAATCATAAAAACATATCCTTGGTGAGGATTTATTTTTTTTAAAAAAAGAAAGAACTCGTGAGTCTGAGGAAAGAGAAACTGCGGTTAAATTTTTCTTTTTGTAGCATTTACCCATTACAGACCATGTTGTGTGCTTTGTGGGTTTTTCCTTCTAAGTATTTTATCTGTATGTCTTTTTTATCATTGTTTTTGCCTCTATCTTCTCTCTCTTTCTCTCTCCTTCCTCTCTCTCTCTCTCTCTCTCTCTCTCTCTCTCTCTCTCTCTCTCTCTCTCTCTCCCTCTCTCTCTCTCTCTCTCCCTCTCTCTCTCTCTCTCTCTCCCCCCCTCCCTTTTGCTGTCTCTACTTTTCCCAATGTGCCTTCCCTTCTCCTTCCCACTTACCTCCTCTCTCCTACATGGTGTCTCCTTTCTCTTCCTCAGGACTATGAGAGTAAATTGCAGGCCTTGCAGAAGCAGGTTGAGACTCGATCCCTGGCGGCAGAAACAACTGAAGAGGAAGAGGAGGAGGAAGAAGGTGAAATCTAGAGACTGACACTTCCCTGTGTATACCTTTTGGATCTGTGTTATCAAATTAGTCCTTTACCTGTGATCAGAGCTGGATTGGATCATAGTTGACCCTACCATTTATTGACATTTCACTGGGCCAATTCGAAGATGATTTTTGAAAGATGCTCAATGCTGAGAATCCAAGCTGTAGACTAGGAGATGAGAGTAGCACTGGGATCCTCAGAATATAAGATTTCTGAGTAGTCTTCATATAAGCCTCTGGGGCAGTGTACTTCTACTGTCCAGTATTACTGTACATATGAAGTTCATATATATTGCAGATAAACGCAGAGCTTAATATTTGTTAATATCTTCTATTTCCTGGTTTATGGTTTATGTCAGGGATTTTCCATTGAGGACTTAGGAACATATCAATGTACACTAAATGTACCTCTCTCTTTTTTTAAAAAAATATATTTTATTAATTTTTTATAGAGAGGAAGAGAGAGGGATAGAAAGTCAGAAACATCGATGCGAGAGAGACATTGATCAGCCGCCTCCTGCACGCCCCCCACTGGAGATGTGCCCGCAACTAAGGTACATGCCCTTGACCGGAATCGAACCTGGGACCTTTCAGTCCGCAGGCCGACGTTCTATCCACTGAGCCAAACCGGTTCCGGCTAAATGTACCTCTCTTAATTCTTCCAGAATTTATTAGCCTTATATTGCGGTATATCACTTCTCTACTCAGCCTCTCAGTAATTTCAGGTTCCAAATGAACTTTGAAGCAACTCTTAATTTTTTGTGCTCAAATTCTTTATTTTTAAATATCTAGGCAAAACATAAGACTGTTTCTCCCTGTACCAGAAAGAACAATAGATGTTTATGACATTTTACAATATCCTAGGGTTTTTTTAATGTTATAATCCACACATTCGAGATATCTCTTTTTAAAAAAGAAAGAAAAACCTATTTCCTTGATGTATTGTTTTAAAATGAACAGTAGGGTTTTTAGAAGTTTTCTGAAACTTCTAAAAGTTTATACTGCTGTCATCATCTCAACAGACTCCTAGTGAGCTTTACCAAAAGGAAGGAAACAAAGGCAGCTGGCTGGAGAAACGCTGCAAAATGCCGTCCTTGGTAAAAGTGACGGTAGAAGAAGATAGAGTTTCTGCATGGTTACGGGGTCACCATAAACCCCCTGCATTTGCTCTTTCAGTTCCTTGGACGCAACATGAGTTTGAGCTGGCCCAGTGGGCCTTCCGGAAGTGGAAGTCTCACCAGTTTACTTCTTTAAGGGACTTGCTCTGGGGCAATGCCGTTTACCTGAAGGAGGCCAATGCCATCAGCGTGGAACTGAAGAAGAAGGTACAGGGGGAAGGGGAGGAAAGGGACGGGGAACAGGGGAGGGGGTGGGAGGGAGGTG
Source organism: Lasiurus borealis (assembly GCA_004026805.1). Classification (NCBI taxonomy): domain Eukaryota; kingdom Metazoa; phylum Chordata; class Mammalia; order Chiroptera; family Vespertilionidae; genus Lasiurus; species Lasiurus borealis. The sequence continues at coordinate 31,408 of PVJN01015017.1, read as the reverse complement.
AGGCAGCAACACTGAGCCTATGGAGTTCATGGTGCTTTTCTTGAAATCGCCTTTCTCTGGGTGAACTCAGATGCTTTTGGCTTTGAAACAGATTTATATAGGACTTCACTTAATATATGTGCCTGGAACATATTAGGTACTAATTCTATTATTCCATGCAATTTTAAAACAACACATTTTCTAGCTTAGGTATTTTTTTTTAATATATTTTATTGACTTTTTACAGAGAGGAAGGGAGAGGGATAGTTAGAAACATCCATGAGAGAGAAACATCGATCAGCCGCTTCTTGCACACCCCCTACTGGAGGTGTGCGTGCAACCAAGGTACATGCCCTTGACCGCAATCGAACCTGGGACCTTTCAGTCCGCAGGCCGACGCTCTCTCCACTGAGCCAAACTGGTTTCGGCTAGCTTAGGTATTTTATAAATAAGGAAACTCTTCCTGACAAGAGCTAGAGAGGCATGTGAGTAAAAATATGCTTCTCTTAGGTCTGTGAAATTTTCAATTTTCTTTTAGTTTTTACCTTTAAGTCTGCACCTAAGTCCCATGTGCCCCCTCCCGGTCTAGGGCCTCAGAGGCGGTTTTGTGGAATGGACAGGCGCATGTGCTCTGCACCCAGACAGCCGGGTCCAGTCCCAGCTCTCCTGGTGGTGTGGACACCAGCAGCCCTGCTCTCCCTTCCCTCAGCTCCAAAATGGGCTTGGCACCAGTGCCCGCCACCCCGGGGTTCTGTGAGGATGGGACAGTGTATGACCCACTCTTCAGCAGTGTCCTGACTGCTAAGATTACCGGGGGAGGGGGCAATATTGTATAGTAGGTAAGAGCACAGACTGCGTGGCTCTGGCCAAATTCGTATCGTCTCCTGAGGTTATACAATGGTACCTCGAGATACGAGTGCCCTAACATACGAGATTTTTGAGATACGAGCCGTCGAGCGAGCGATTTTTGCTTTGAAATACGAGCAACATTTGAGATAGGAGTCATCGCACGGATCGGCCGGCTGCACACAACCCACCAGTTTACCGCGACTCGAGCGTCTGAGCGATTTTTGCTTTGAAATACGAGCAACATTTGAGATAGGAGTCATCGCACGGATCGGCTGGCTGCACACGACCCACCAGTTTACCGCAACTCGAGCGTCTCATGGTTTCCCACACCTCAAGGTTACGGAACGAATTAAACTCGTATCTCGAGGTACCACTGTATTCTAGTTTGAAAGAAGGGAATAGGAGTCTTCATTCATAATCTCAGTCACCCATCTCATTCTGTAATTATTTACTAATTCCTCCTTCCTTCAGGTAGACAAAAGGAAGGCAGGGGCTGTGTCTTTTCTTACGGCTGCACGTTAGCATTTAATTGAGTATTTACTGGTGAAAGTCAGATGGGAGTGAGGATAAATGACAGGATGCATGCGAAGCACTAACCATGTAGTAAACACTTTTAAGAGTCGTAGTTGTAATCCTCTGAATGTAAAGTTGAAAACTGTGACGTGTTCCTCTCCACCTACCTGTTAGTGAGAGACGAGATAGAGATGCATTCTTGGGTCTTTGGTGTAAGTGCCGCAAAAGTCTTTATTCAGTCAACCAAACTACACATTGCGAATTTAGTTTGTGCAAAAACACTGCCAGGAGAGAAAAGGAAATCTTAGAATAGCTTAATTTGACATTAGGATTATTGTCTCTGATGAGTTTATAAGTGGCCAGGTTTCTTTGTTTTGTTCCAGTTAATCACAAGCTCTTTGTTCAGTGTATACTATATTGTTGTTTTTTATTTATATGTTTTTTAAATTGATTTCAGAGAGAGGAAAGGAGAAAGAGATAGAAATATCAGTGACGAGCCAAAACCGGTTTGGCTCAGTGGATAGAGCGTCGGCCTGCGGACTGAACGGTTCCAGGTTCGATTCTGGTCCAGGGCATGTACCTTGGTTGCGGGCACATCCCCAGTAGGGGGCAGGCAGGAGGCAGCTGATTAATATCTCTCATTGATGTTTCTAATTATCTCTCTTCCTTCCTCTCTGTAAAAAAATAAATAAAATATATTTAAATATATATTACATATATATCAGTGATGAGAGAGAAATATCTATCATCTGCCTCCTGCACACCTCCTCGGAATCGAGCCTGAAACCTGGGCATGTGCCCTGAGCAGGAATCTTAACTGTGGCCTTCTGGTTCATGGTCAATGCTTAACACTGAGCCACGCCGACCAGCGATATGTATTTAACGTCTTTCCCATTGGGCATGATTGTACTCTCTCACCTCTGCCGCTGGCATGCTAAAACCAAGCTGTCGTTTGCTTCCATGTAGGTGCAGTTTCAGTTTGTGCTGCTGACGGACACACTGTACTCCCCTCTCCCTCCGGAATTACTTCCCTCCGATACGGACAAAGCTCACGAGGACAGGCCTTTCCCTCGCACCGTGGTGGCCGTAGAAGTGCAGGATCTGAAGAACGGAGCGACGCATTATTGGTCGCTGGAGAAGCTCAAGTATGCGATGTTACTCACACAGCCAGTTGTTCTGTTCAGGACATAGTCATGGCGCAAGTGGGCTCCTTCGGGCTCTCCTCTCTGATGTTGCTATTGCTTCCTTTTCTGTGCCTCTAAATGCTGTCACTGGCCAGTGATACTACTCTCCATCCGTTTTCTTCTGAGTGACGGAACCCCACTCAGCAAACACCTTTGTCACTTGTAGATGTGACTTAAATGTATATTCCATAGGCCCTCTTATATTTTATGGTACCTGTTTATGTCTTGGGTCTAGTGAGTATTCATCTGCTCTGTCCTGGACTTCGGGATGACCAGTAATAAACAGGAAAGTTATAATATAGGTTCCTCTGCATTTAGTATGATGAGGTATTTGTCACCATTTCAGTGTATTTGAGATGTCAATACAGCATTGAGAAACATTTCTCCTACGACTTGGTGGAGGTTAGGTGGCCATTCTTGATTTTTTTTTTAAATATACTTTATTGATTTTTTTTTTTTTTTTACAGAGAGAAAGGGAGAGAGATAGAAAGTCAGAAACATCGATGAGAGAGAGACATCGATCAGCCGCCTCCTGCACGCCCCACAGTGGAGATGTGCCTGCAAGCAAGGTACATGCCCCCAACCAGAATCGAACCTGGGACCTTTCAGTCCGCAAGCTGACGCTCTATACACTGAGCCAAACCGGTCTCGGCCATTCTTGATTTTTGATGGCTTATCTCCAGACTCAGACACTTTGGTTACTGTTTCGGTTTCTGTACTTTTGGCCTTTCATTTTGTTTAATATCATTAAATAGTGGGAGGGTTTTTGAAATTTTTTGCATGGGACATACTTCCAAAGCGGAACTATTTAATGCCATCTTGGGATGTTAACCCGGTGCTCTTTGTTTACCACACAGGCAGAGGCTGGACTTGATGCGAGAGATGTATGACCGGGCAGGAGAGATGGCCTCCAGCGCCCAGGACGAAAGCGAAACCACCATGACGGGCAGTGACCCCTTTTACGATCGGTTCCACTGGTTCAAACTTGTAGGAAGGTATGTGACGATTTTACTCGATGTCTTCCTTTTCAGTAATGAATGCTTTGATTTTAATTGTATAAAACCTCAGCACGTTTTACAGGAAGTTAAAAGCAAAGGAGTATAAAACAGCCCCAGTTAGAATCGATCCACTCATACACAGCCACTCTGGCTCTGTGTCATTTGGTATCTTTCCCTTCCGGTTTTTTTTCCCCCCGCACCATGTATATTTGTTAAAGTCTCAGACTTTCAAACCAAGTAATTGACAGTCTTCCCGGACTCTCAACTCATTCACAAAACGACTTAGAGTTGAACAAGATAGATTTAAAAGAAAAAGACAACCTGTATCTGTATCCCAGTTTAATATTGTAATGTGACTGACAAATTAACATCCTGCACCCTCTCCGTGATCGGAAATGCCCTCACTTCTTAAGAAAGCAATTCTCACTTCAGTGTTTGCCAGGGGTGAGTTGGTTGCTCATCTTAATAGTCCTCTTGAGCCTCTCTATCATATCCACACTTCCAACATTTAATGAAAACAAAGAGTGCCCTCTGAGTCCATATTTAATTCAATTCTTTGAGGTTTAGAATTTAAAAAGCAGAGAAATGTAAGTTTCGAACCTAATGGTTTCAGAAGCTAAATTGTTTTCGATTGCAACCCCTTCCTGAGAGTTTTAAAGGACCTGGATGAAAAGGAAGAGCGGCAGTCATCATATTTTGAAAAAAGATGAAGTCTTTTCCACTCCACTCTGATCGTGGGCTGTTTTTAAAGAGACCAGTTGGCCAAACATTTGCCCCTGCAAGGCACATCCTTGCTTTGCTATATACAATTTATCCATTTTGTTTTCTGCTCCCAGACGACAGGGGAATTGGAATAAAAATTTAGACCTTATTATTTCGCCTAATATTGAGTGGCTCTTTCGAGGCCGGGCTGCTGAACCTCGGTGCCAGCGGAGACTAAAAACGTTCGGAGCACGTTATTTACCTGCGATGTTCCACTCACGTGTTTCCTTTGCTTTCTTATTCCAAGGAGCCGTCCTGGCTCCCTTTCACCGAACCAGATGATTTATGCTTATTTGAGCCTTTTGCTTGTCCACTCGCTTTTATTGTGTCGATTCCTCGGTGGGTTCTGTGCTGGTGGCACCTGTAGCTTCCTGTTTAACCAACTCTTCCTCTCTCCTCGGCTGTGTCAATCCGCGTCTCCCCCCGGCGTCTAGCTCCCCCATTTTCCACGGCTGCGTGAATGAGCGCCTTGCCGACCGCACGCCCTCCCCCACTTTTTCCACGGCTGATTCCGACATCACTGAGCTGGCTGACGAGCAGCAGGATGAGATGGAGGATTTTGATGATGAGGCGTTCGTGGATGACACCGGCTCTGACGCAGGGACGGAGGAGGGATCGGATCTCTTCAGTGACGGGCATGACCCGTTTTACGACCGATCCCCATGGTTCATTTTAGTGGGAAGGTTGGTGAGGTTACTGTGAGGAGGGCGAAAAGGGACCAGCTCTTTCTCTAAAGAGGCTCCTCGGGCAATTTTGGATGACCTTGCTTTAGCCAGTTCAATTCACCACATGCTGATCTGGCTAGTGTTGGTAAGCTACGGGGTCTCCTTGGTGCAGCGGGCCAGAGAAAGCCCAATAAATTGGATCTGGCCCTGCCAGGGCATTAGGGGTGAGATAATTAAATGTTTCACCAAATACAGCAGGCGAATTTTTAAGTTGGTAATTCTGAATGGCCCACCAATGATGGGATAAACATCCAAATGGCCCTTGGCGGGAGAGACTCCCCCTCCCCTCCCTGATCTACCTGCAGGATCCCTTGTCTTCAGTTGCCCCGTGATACTGTGAGGGAGGAACCCCCAGAGGAGAGAGTGATTAAAGGGGAGTCAGGCTGCAGGATGGAAGAATTGGCACTGTGATCTAGTAACCTCTCCTTTTTGTAGGAAGGCCAGCAAGGAAGCATAGGTGACAACTTGAGAAAGAGCAGAGAGAGCCCAGAGTTAGGCTAAATGATGTGTGGCATCCACAGGGATCAAGAGGACAAAAAGGAAACCGAAGTATTACGTTTTACTTTTTGCTTTGTCTCCGAGTCCAAAAAAGAAGCAAAAACGAAGTTTCCTTTCCATCTCAAACAGATGCCTTTCTTCGGCCAGTCTCACTGAGCCTGTCTATAGATCCTGGGCCTCTGCCAGACTTTTACCTATAGGCTTTGGAATGACGAATGTCATAAAATTATCTGTTGGCACCATCAACAATGGGTGTCTGTTCCCCAGCACACGAAACTGCTTTGTGTTACAGTTTAGTTCTCCAAACTGAGGCATTGTCTCTGGCCCCATCTGTGAGTGATGCAGGGCCCCGCCCCGCTCCGAATACTGGGTCTTTGTCTCTGTCCAGTCTTCGCGCTGAAGTCATTTTAATCACAAACTCAACAGAGCGGCGCACGCTGGATTAGCCGAAAAGCATGTCCAGGTTTTAAGGTATAAATTTAACTTCAATGGTTGATGAGGACCACGTATTGTTAAGCCCTTTCAGAATAAGGGAATTATGTCGGTGTGAAATGGATAAGCACCAGTTATCTACAAATTAAAGTGTAATGAGTCTCCTGACCCAATAGAAACATAAGGTTCTAACGTTTAGTTCATAGTGTGGTGTTGGTTAGTTGGTGAGAGCTAAATAAATAACATAAGAGAGAATCCCTATTATGGAAAGAGGGGAAATGAAAGCTTTCTGATAGAAATGAAATCTGAATTATGACTGTTGGTAGTCTCAGGGCTTAACAGCAGTGAGGAGACATTTACTCAGTTTACCCAGCAATAAAGGCATCATGTAGCCATGAATCTTGTTTTCTACTAGTGCATTGCCAGGAATAGATGCTAAGAATTTCAGAGCAGCCCTTTTACATTACAGTTAGGAAGGGCATTCTGTGTACAGATAATGGGACCATGATGCTTTCTGTACTCTACGGCTGCGTGTGTCCTTCAGCACATTGCCATCCTGCACTAAGAGAGCCAGAAGTTTGGACCGAACCAAGTTCCTGTCCATAAACAGCTCAGTCCTGGTGCCGGTTGCTCAGCTTCTAACTCCACTCACTCACTCTCCGCACCGCCGCACAGTGAGGAATGGGAAGAACGCTGGCCCGGTTGTCAGGAGGAGCCGGGGTCCGAACTTCCGACCGGCTATTTAGACTGAGGCCCGTTGGATTCTCAAAGAGCCCAAGAGTTAGGCTCTTTTAGATTCTGCCATCCACACTGGCCAAGTCCTGGTTAAGAGTGCTACCCACAAGTCAATTGTTTAGAAAACTCCAGTCACAAGCCCATTTAACGTGAAATTTACTGGCTTAAGATACAGTGGTACCTCGAGATACGAGTGCCCTAACATACGAGATTTTTGAGATACGAGCCGTCGAACGAGCGATTTTTGCTTTGAAATACAAGCAACAGTTGAGATAGGAGTCATCGCGCGGATCGGACGGCTGCACACGACCCACCAGTTTACCGCCACTCGAGCGTCTCATAGTTTCCCGCGCCTCAAGGTTACGGAACGAATTAAACTCGTATCTCAAGGTACCACTGTATATGTATTATTTTTCTATAGTTTTATTCAGTTTAATCGTATCAGATTTAAGTGAAGATAGAAAGCAATGACCTCTCCTTGGATTTTCATATGGAATCTTTATGGAGCTGTGGCTCAGGAATTAACTTTTCCATTCGTTTGGGCTCCCAGGTTCTGAAGCTTGAGGCTCTGTAAAGGCCTTAAGGCTCTTTAAAATGAACTTCGGCCTGTGAGAAGCGGTTAGAGGAGGAAGTGAAATCACAGCAGTCAGTCAGTGAAGGATAGTTCTTTATTTCCTCTCTCGCTGCATTTCTCATCTGCAAACAAGTTATAATAGTGCAATGTCCCCTAAATTATACAGCGGCCACTGTGCCTGCATGGGGAGAAATTCTCTCCTGCTCTGTGACTCACAGGGGTGGGTTTCTCGATTGGCACAGCTTTGCAAACACAACTCACTGCAAAAGTTCCCAGTTTCTTGTGAAATGCCATCTGTAAGGTCTGGTCTCTGGCTGCTGCCTCCAGTGAATTTTCATCTGAAATAAAAAGAGCTTGTCCCTTTAGCCATTCTCTTACGGCATGCTTGGATATTATGAGCCATCCATCATAATTTGGGATAACGTGTAAAATATATAACCTACTTTTCTGGGTTAAAAGAGAGCAAAGGATGGTTATTCTGTGATCTAATCACCCGAACCGACATTCTTTCTGTAACTAGAACCATAATCATGTTGATTTTTCTTATTTTTATGTTGACAAAACTTGTTTCCTTTTTTTGGTATAACTTCACAGAACTTTCTGCTAATATATATTTTATATCTTTCCCTCTTTCATCCCTGTTCTCCTTCAGTCTGCTAGGTCAGAGTATGTGAGGACTCTCAAGCACATGGAGTAATTATTAAAATACCAATTCAAAATATTCATTGAGTTTTTATACAGCATTGAAACTGACTGCCACTCACATAGAATTGCAGATCTCTCTAAAGGGAGACATCTATAGCAGTACTTGCGTTCCCATCCACATTTGGGATAGCCATTGCCATAGGCAGAAAGGAGAGTCTTGTGTTTATTTATTTTTTAAATATATTTTATTGATTTTTTACGAGAGGAAGGGAGAGGGATAGAGAGTTAGAAACATCCATGAGAGAGAGACATGGATCAGCCTCCTGCATGCCCCCTACTGAGGATGTGCCCGCAACCAGGATACATGCCCTTGACCGGAATCGAACCTGGGACCTTTCAGTCCGCAGGCCGACGCTCTATCCACTGAGCCAAACCGGTTTCGGCGAGTCTAGTGTTTAATGCGTGCTCAAACCATACTTTATATAATATGCATGTGTGGACATGACATGCTGTGCCTTCAAGTGGTAAGCATTTTTACAATTAAAAACAGGAGTTCCTGTTTTAAGTATAAAAAGATAACCATACAACTTGGATAGAGTTAAGAATCTAAACATGACTATATTGTGAGTAAGGCTTGGAAAAGTCAACTTGGTATAAAGTTGAGTGGCTTTGCTTCTCTCTCTCTGGTGGAAGCCATTTTTCTGGAAAATCTTTTACCTGGACAATTTCGTTTCCCATTTATGTACTTATATATTTAGATAGATGTTCGATCACCCACCAGTGGCTAGCAAGACCAGACATGGTTCCTACCCTAGTGGGTTTACAGTCTGGTGGATGAGACAGATTAAATAATCACATACATGAAGAAATGTAAACCCTAAGCAGTGCTGGAATCATGAGATCATATAACGTTGGGGGACCTATCATGAGAGATTGGTATGTGAGGTAAGACCTCAAGATGTGGAATTAAAGGCATGAGGTGGGTGGCGGAGTTCAGAGAGGACTCCAGGCGGGAGATGAACATGTGTGATGGCTCTTTATGGCCATGGCTTTGGAAGTGGGTATGTCTGGCTGGAATGCCATTAAGAGATGAGGATCAGCCGAGACCGGTTTGGCTCAGTGGATAGAGCATCCGCTTGTGGACTGAAAGGTCCCGAGTTCCATTCCGGTCGGAGGCATGTACCTTTTGCGGGCACATCTCTGTGGGGCGTGCTGGAGGCGGCTGATCGATGTCTCTCTCTCATCGATGTTTCTGACTTTCTATCTCTCTCCCTTCTTCTCTGTAAAAAAATCAATAAAATATATTTTTAAAAAAAGAAGAGATGAGGATCATCTTGTATGTCTACTGACTTGGGAAGTGAAATTATCCATATGGCACCTTATTCCAAATTCTTAATCTTTAATTTCTGCCACAGCAGTTGATGTTTGAGAGTCTTGTTTGTAATTGTTTAAGAAGACTTTTCAGTTTTTAATTTTTTGTGCCTCAAAGCTTTAACCCTCTGTTTCTTAGCATTGCCCTCCCCCACCTTGGAGCAGACTGAAAGGGAAGTAGACATCATTTGATCTGATTTAATGTTCATTTGCTGTTATTTTGTTATACTTTTCATTCATATTTCATTTATGCTCTTAAAAGTTTTAACATTTGTTTTTTCGGTGGTGTATTTTTTCTGTTTTCAGAATTGTTTTCATTACTTTGAGTTGAAATCCCACAAATACACTCATCTTCCTTCTCTCTTTGTTTTAAAGTAGATTTTTCAGAGCAGAAGTAAAAGCAAGCAGACATGTGTGTCACGTGTACTTATGTTGCTGCAAATGTGTACTCTTTGTCTTGTCTTGTGTTCAAAGATCGGCATGTGCCAAGTGGGAAGGCAGGAGTAACAGTAGGAACTAGATGCTATTTCCCACTCACTAATGGGAATAAACACTCTCCAGTTTTGTGGTCCCCAGTTTTTATCACTTAAAAATAAAATCAATAAATACAAAAGGATGAAAGAAGGAAAAAGAATACAGATGTGATCGGACTTTGCCAGTTCCTTTGAAATAGAACATGTTAGGTCTGTAACTTGCCTTTTGTATAATCTGAATTAGGTTTTGGATCTAAGAGTAAAAAAGTAGTTATTTCTTAGAGTAAAAATATAGACCCATAACACTGTGACTTGAAATCTATTTTAGACCTATTAATTGTATTTCAGTCACATTCCGTCTCCTGATTTCTGTTTTATCTATGGGGAAAAACAGAGCAAACCTCTTGATAATTCCTTACATGGAAAAGTCAAGCTCTTTAATGGACTCCCTTTTCCCCACCCTCAGCACTATTGATAGCCCAGTATCTTGAAAATCTGCTTCCAATTGTTACTCTTGTCCCTACAGTAGTCATTTGTACAGGGCGTGGTTAATTTGGTGTAAATTGGTCTCTGTCCGCTGTTACCAAGCATTTGCATTGGTTTGTATATTATTTCTGCTAAGAAGGAGTTAGAGGTAGTCTGAGAACACAAAGCAGAGAGAGGTGACCTTCAGACAGCCTGACAGCCAGCTTCTGTGTCGGCGGGATGCTCAGATGTGTCTCCCGGTCTCTCTCTCTAGGGCATTTGTGTACCTGAGCAACCTGCTGTATCCCGTGCCCCTGATCCACAGGGTGGCCATTGTCAGCGAGAAGGGGGAAGTGCGGGGATTTCTGCGCGTGGCTGTCCAGGCCATTGCAGGTAGGTGACCCTCTCCTGAAACAGAGCCGGCCAGTTGTGCGGGGCCACGCTGCAGCTGCACAGACAGACTGCACGGGTTTGTTTGTCTTGGAGAAAGCCTTTATTGCTTCCTTTCTGCCTGTCGTTACTAAGTATCAAAAATAGATTCTATTTAATCTGGGCTACTGCTATTTTGGAATAATGGGATAAAGGGATTTCCTTTCACGTGAAAGACAACTCTTAGATTCACTTTAGAAAAGTCATTTGCTTTTTAAATAATGTGTATTAACTGCCTCAAAAGTAACTAAGAACTTACAGTACTTTTTTTTTGCCTAATTTTCTCTGGGGGTACTTCTAGGCCTTTCTGTCCTTTGGCTATTATTTTGTAACTAGACGCCCGGTGCATGGATTCATACACTGGTGGGGTCCCTTGGCCTGGTCTGTGGGGATCAGGCCAAAACCAGCTCCAACATCCCCCAAGGGGTCCCAGAGCGAGAGGGTGGCTCTTGGGTGATGCACCCCAGAATCGGGCTCCCTCCTTTCTGGTTCCAGGTGCATAACCCGAGAACTGCAGCTGCCAAGTCACCACAGCTCAACAACTTCTACGTTGAGCATCTGCCCCCTGGTGGTCGGCCAGTCAACCAGTCGCTTAGGCTTTTATTTTAAATAAATAAACACACACACACACACACACACACACACACACATCAAAAGTCTGATGCGCCAAAACCAGTTTGGCTCAGTGGATAGAGCATTGGCCTGCAGACTGAAAGGTCCCAGGTTCGATTCCGTTCAAGGGCATGTCCCTTGGTTACAGGCACATCTCTAAAAAAAATCAATAAAAAATATATTTTTTTAAAAAAGTCTGATGCTTCTCCATGATCCAGCCTTCATTCTGAGGAAGAATGTGGCTGTTTCTTGTAATTTTTCTGTTTTAATTTCTAAGTGCTATGCTATGACCTTTCACCTTTATCCATGGAAATCTGTGACAGGTATACCATTGTTGAAGTCTTGACAAGTACAGTCTAGCATTTTGAAATATTTATTGGGTATTATTAAATATAACCTTGCCAAGTGAAGAGATCAGTATTTTATACATGGCATGTGAACAATATCAAGAATAAAACTGGAAAAAAAAAAGAATAAAACTGATTCTTTGCTCAGTTGAGCTAAGGGGATTGGTAAGGTTACCTGAGTAGAGTTGGAAGCAGCCCTTGTGACTTTACTGCTTAAGTCTCATTTTCTTTTTAAGCAAAAGGACATGTCCTTTGGCGTCTCCTCTTATATCAAAGTTCTCGGAACCTAAGGCTCCACCACTTCATTATTTATTTTATAATCCAGTAAGAGTCGTCCCCTCTGCCTCATATGTAGTCTCATTTGATCTTTGCTTTTCTCTCTCTCTCTCTTTTTTTCCTACCTAGCGGATGAAGAAGCTCCTGATTATGGCTCTGGCATTCGACAGTCAGGAACTGCTAAAATATCTTTCGATAACGAGTACTTTAATCAGGTGAGAAACCTTTCAGGAAGAGGAAAATCTAATGGAAGGAGGAGTAGTCAGACTTATAAAAAGGATGTTCAGGACTGGAGAAGAGCAGTTCGTTTACTTACAACTAAAAAGTGTAGGTAACCACAGGGTGTGTAACAGGATAAGGGACATGTCTAAGAATTACAATGGTAAGGGTAAAGGACCAATATTTATACAGTGATACCTCGAGATACGAGTTTAATTCGTTCCCTAACCTTGAGGCGTGGGAAACTATGAGACGCCCGAGTCGAGGTAAACTGGTGGGTCGTGTGCAGCCGGCTGATCCGCGCAATGACTCTTATCTCAAATGTTGCTCGTATTTCAAAGCAAAAATTGCTCGCTCAATGGCTCATATCTCAAAAATCTCGTATGTTAGGGTACTTGTATCTTGAAGTACCACTGTGTATTGCCTTTTTTAGGGCAGCTCTAATCTATATAATTTTACAGTCACTATTAGTCATTAGGCAAATAAAAGAAAGGAAACCAGGGGTAATGTATTATTATACTATTTCATCTGCCTCCCCTTGCCTCGATTTCAGAATGACTTCTCTTCCGTTGCAATGACTCGTTCTGGCCTGTCCTTGGAAGAGCTGCGGATTGTGGAAGGACAGGGTCAGAGTTCAGAGGTCATCAGTCCTCCAGAAGAAATCAACCGAATGAATGACTTGGGTGCGTACACACAGTTCACTGTGAGTGGGGACGTTTTCCACGAGGGAAACATATTGACAATGAGAAGTCACTTTCATTCACTAGAAATGGAAAGAATGACCTGCTCTCTCCTCATTGAAGGGTGACCCGTGCATTGTTTGACCCAGGTGTGTGTGTGTGTGTGACCCTCTCTAGATCTGAAGTCCAGCCCTTTGCTGGATGGGAAGATGGCCATGGAAGGGTTTCCGGAAGAGATCGGCCACCACCTGAAGCTGGGCAGCGCCTTCACTTTCCGCGTGACAGTGCTGCAGGCCAGCGGCATCCTCCCGGAGTACGCAGACATCTTCTGCCAGTTCAAGTAAGCCGGCCCTTCGCGCTCCCTCCCCAGCTGGCCACCCGCTGCCGTCCCGGGCGCTCTGAGACCGCTGGACATTTGGGGGCCCTGACGCTCCTGAGAAATGACGACCGTCTCTGGCATAAAAGGCTTTCTTCCCTCGGGGTGGGAGGAAGAACCAGGAAGCTACCGTGGAACGAAACAGAGTTCATTGTGGGCAGGGGTGTGGCCAGGCCGCCTGCTAAAAGGTTCTATTGTGGACCATGGCTCTCTGCTAGGAACATAGGGTCTGATCCACACACACCTATGTATTAGTCTTTTGGATGCTCTTCGTGCTGAAATGTATTAATAAACAAATCTCACCCTGACCCGCATCGCTCAGTGGTTAGAGCCGTTGGCCTGTGGACCAGAGAGTCTATTCCTGGTCAAGGGCATGTATCTGGGTTGCAGGTTCTATCCCTGCCCATTGTGAGGATGCATGTGGAAAGCAATAAATGTGTCTCTCTCATCAATGTTTCTCTCCTCTCTCTCTCTCTCTCTCTCTCTCTCTCTCTCTCTCTCTCTCTCTCTCTCTCTCTCTCTCTCTTTCTCTCTCTCTCCCTTCCTCTGTTACTCCCTCCCTCTTTCCTCCTCTGTCCTTCCCTTCCACTCTCTCCATCTCCCCTCTCTGATGGGAGCCATGTATAGTCCTCAGGCTCAGTGAACTAGGAATTCCTGTCCTCCTCTCTCTACCCCCTGTTCACAGCATTCTTTTTCCCTTTGTTCTTGGGAGACTGTGAGGTGTTCTTTTTTTCTCTAATCCGCACCCGAGGATATTTTCCCATTGATTTTCAGAGAGAGTGGAAGGAAGGACGTGAAACAGAGAGACACATCGATCTGAGAGAGACACATTGACTGATTGCCTCCCACATGAGCCCCCACCAAACAAAGCTTGGGATCAAGCCTGCAACCAAGGTTCATGCCCTTGACCGGAATTAAGCCCCAAACACTTCAGTTCATAGGTCAACATTCTATCCTCTGAACCAAACCAGCTAGGACAATATGGGATGTCCTTTTGATGTATATTTCTGTCCGGCACTAAATCCTTATATTGAGGATGCTTTAATTCTTCAATTTTTATTTCAGACTTATAATAGGGAAGGAGAGAGAACAGTAAAACCTCACTATTTGTGAGAACAAATACACATAGCCCGCTGATTCAACAAGTATTTCAGGAGGATCTTATATGTCTCAAGCCCTGCGGGAGACACTCACTGTCTTTTGGGCAGACAGGTTTATAAACACATTATTACAAACAGGGAAATCATCACTATGGAGAAAATACATTTCTAGTGCTGTGGGACACAGACTACTTCCGGGAGTCAGGACAGACTCTGCCAGAGGTGGCATCTGCATCTACTCAGAGCTGGTTTGAGAGAGTCTCCTAGGCCAGTATGCCGTCCACAGGCTGCCGTACTACCTTGTAGAAGCTTGAGCCTGCCAAATCTTTTCTACACAAAACAATCTCATAATTTTTATTCTCCGTGAAAAACCACAAAGGAACGGGTTCACTGAATTCACTCTCCATGCTCTCTAATAGACATCCACATAGCTAAGTGATCAGAGTCAGATAATTTTTAATCATTTTTGAAATAAAGTGTAAAATATTATCTGAGTGATAGGGAAAATGTTTTGACAAGGATATGTCAATAACTTGCTCAATTAAAAACTCTGCTTAGCTGAAACCAGTTTGGCTCAGTGGATAGAGCATCGGCCTGCGGACTGAAGGGTCCCAGGTTTGATTCCAGTGGGGGGCATGTATTTTCGTTGCGGGCACGTCTCCAGTGTGGGGTGTGCAGGAGGCAGCCGATCAATATCTCTCTGTCCCTCTCCCTTCCTTTCTCTGTAAAAAAATCAATAAAATATATTTTTAAAAAATTCTGCTTAAATAGGCAGTTTCCATACCATCCAAGTCGAGCTGTTACAATATAGATTCTGATGAAACCGTTTAATGAGACATTCTCGTTCTTATTTTTCCATAAAGCTTTTTGCATCGCCATGATGAAGCCTTCTCCACTGAGCCCCTCAAAAATAACGGCAGAGGAAGTCCTCTGGGCTTTTATCACGTGCAGAACGTAAGTGGCATCACTCTGTGGCCAGATGCATTGCGGGGTTGTGGTACCTTGAAGTGGCTGGTGTGAGGCGGTCATGTGTGGGTCCCTTGCGCTTTCTCAGACGGCCGGCAGGAAATCTGGGGGAGAAGAGACAATGGAGGGAGTGGCCAGAGCAGAGAGCCCCTCCTCCAGGTCAGAGCAGCTGGCCTTCTGTGAATTACCGAGGGCCCGGGCGTCCTGGCCAGGCGCATCTGCCAATAAAACCTTCCATCACTGGAATGTAGGGAGTTTTCAGTGTTTCCTTCAGAGGAAAGAAAGCATTTTAGTGGGAGTTTTGTTAAAGTGAATATATTTATTGTCCTTTAAACTGTAAGGAACTCAACATTGTTCGGTTGCAAGTAAGATAAAAACTATTCCATACCTTTGTAACTAAGATTCAGATTGTCTTCCTTGCAATTGATGCTACCCTGTTTCCCAGAAAGTAAGACATCCCCCCAAAATAAGACCTACTTCCAGTTTTGCCTCTCACTATTATATAAGGTATCCCTCCCCCGAAAATAAGACCTCCCCGAACATAAGGCCTCCCCAGAGCATAAGGCCCCCAAAGCTACCATAAGGCATCTGACTCCTTAAAGAGACCTCGCACTGCCTGAATAGCTCTGGCTGCACCGCGGCCAATCAGTGAGCTGGTTTGTGATGACAACTACTACCGTACCTTAGACAGGTAATAAATTTCCTTTTTTTTGTTCAACAATAAATGTGTACCATATTCTTCTTCATGGAAAAAGGAGACATCCCCTGAAAATAAGACCTAGCGCATCTTTGGGAGCAAACATTAATATAAGACACTGTCTTATTTTTGGGGAAACAGGGTATGTTGATTCATTAATGCCCCTTACAGCTTCTTCGTATGTGGAGTAAGAGAATAGACCTTCCCTCTCCTCTAGGAAGATTCACTGTAATTCTGTTCACAAGGCATCATCCTCATCACTATAGGCAGCCTTCCTCGAGAGCTTCTTTTGTGTCAGTCTCTGTGGAGAGCGCTTTTTCACGTCTTAATTCTTCTACTCCTCACCTTTATGCCCTGGAGGTCATAATCCCCAAGTGAGAGCTGTGGGAACTGAGGCACAGAGCAGCAAAAGCCACTCGCCCGGGTTACAAAGCCAGGAAGAGGGGGAGACGGGGTTTGAACGCCCAGAAATGTGGCTCTGGCCCCAGGCTCTTCACTGCTGCATGAGCCGCTCTCTCATCCTCTTGTTGGCATCTCCTCTCTAAAGTACGAGGAGAGCGACAACTCCAGAAGTGGGACAAGCAAACACAAACACCGTTTTCTTTCTCATGTTTAATTGTATAAATATGAGCAGGCAGGTATCCAGTAAACACTGGCTGCGGTGCACAAGGACTGTGCCTGGCGCCCTGGGGAGTCACAGGAGAATCAGATGATCTATTTCTAGATCATCTGTGTAAATCATATTCACAATTCCCATAGGGAAATAAATGCTTATTTAAGTAACACGATCTAGAGACATTAGAAAGGTACTTACTATAAATGCAGTGCGAGTCCAGAGAAGGGAAAGTTATTTCCATGAACAAAGAGAGACTTGGAGTTATTTTTTTTGTTGGGTGTGGATGGTTGGGTTGGCAAGGAGGTGAGGGCACTTCCTGGAGAATACAGTATAAATAAGGAAAAGTGGGTCAGACTTGGCACTGGACCTGGCACGTGGTGAACAGCCCTGTTTCACTTGTTACTGTCTGAGCTGAGCCTTGAAGTCTAGGAATGACTTGGAGGAATGGAGGTGTGGAAGGTCTGCGGTCAGGCTGCAGCCTGGGCCATCGAAGGGTGAAACAGGAGTTTGATTAACTTTGGTTGAGTTGATTAAACAGAAACAAGTGTATGGAGAGAAGCAGGGGGCAGAGATGGGTTCAGGCAGATGGTGGAGGGTCTCAAATGCCTGGAGCTCAGTAAAGTGAGCCCAGAACAGAAACCAGAGGAGCATCTAGCTCAGTGGTTCTCAACCTTTCTAATGCTGCGACCATTTAATACAGTTCCTCGTGTTGTGGTGAATCGTAATGTAAATATCTATGTTTTCTGATGGTCTTAGGCGACCCTGCTAGCAGTTCTCAACCTGTGGGTCACTGCTGTAGATCCTAAGACCCATCAGAAAACAGGTCGCGACCCACAGGTTGAGAACCACTGCTCTAGCTCATCTTGTGGGAGGCGTGCAGAGTAAAAAACCCAGCACATACCCAGCTCTAAAGTGCCAAGTTCTGATCGCAGCAAAAACGTCTCATCTCATAATACATCTTCCCCTAACCTAGTTTGGCTTCATTCCCTATAGATTGCAGTGGAGGTCACTGAATCGTTCGTGGAATACATCAAAACCAAGCCGATAGTATTTGAAGTCTTCGGCCATTACCAACAGCACCCACTCCACCTGCAAGGACAGGATCTTAACAGGTTTGGGCCAGCTGAGCAGATACTTTTGTTGCTATTATTACCGTGGTTATTGTCACTTGCTGGAAAGGAGGAAATCTTTTGAGGGATTAAGAGAACTAAATACCAGTTTTCCGTTACTTGATGTTTTCTCTTTTAGAAACGTCACCACCTTTTTTCCTGCGCCAGCTAATCACTAGTTGTAGGGAGAGCACGTTGAATTTTGCCCAGGTGGTCTCGAGTACCACCCTTTTGTAGGGAGAGACATTGAATAGGACCGAAAGTTAAAGCGACAGGGCTATCCCATGAGATTATGTGTAATTGTCCCTAAAGGCCCAGAACTTTAGGAAGCAAAAGTTCTAAGTGGAGACATCAAAATTGGTGAGGAGAGTTTGGGATGATGCCAGAGCGTCAGCGTTAACTGAACAACTTTCTACTTCATTTATTAGCGAAGACTTAGAAGGGGACCTTTATTAAAATGCTTTAGCCTCAGTTATACTCTGTGGAGTTACGTCTGGTATCTGATACTATGCTGGAGCTGAGAGTACCAGCCATCTGTGTCTAGAGGGGACTTAAACGTGCCATTATTAGCTACATGGGACTCTCTTTTATCTTAAGAACTCGGTCTTCCTTCCTTCACAGTCCTCCTCAGCCATCTCGACGATTCTTCCCTCCGCCCATGCCACTCTCCAAGCCAGGTGAGCTCTCGCTGCGCGCTTTGCATGATGTTTTCTGTGTGTGAATACATCTCTTACTCTGAATGACTCCGCCGACAAAAATCATATTCAAATTCCTGCTCCTTCTCTGTGTATCCTCACACGTTCTTGTATCTAGCCAGGACTGGAATTCTTGGCTCCTGACTTAAAATGCAGTGAGAAACAATAGGACTCTATTCCTGCCAGTTCTCTGCTCTTATTGTCAATTTTCATAAGCTCCCTGTTCCCAAATCGCTCCGCTTTGTACGTAACTCCCCGTAACTGTCGGGCCTGGGCATTTTTTTTATTTTTATTTTTTTTTGCGTACTAACTTTATCCTGCATGTTCATTAATCATGTTCTTATTTTTCTTTGTTTATTTTCATTCTTTTTCCTCCTTGCCCATATCCCCACCCCTCCCGGTGCTCCTTTTCCATCCCTATCCTCCTCATCTCCATCCGCCTTCAGACCATGAGAGAAAGATCGAGCTGATTCGGTTTCTCGTGTCTGGCTATGTGACTGTGCATGCGCTGGACACGTTTTCTGAGCACGCCAGTGTGCTTGCATCCTCCGCTGCCGCCGCCTTCCAGGATGCGGCGGACCCCCTGCCGCCTTTGCTCTTTCTGCCAGTTTCCCGCTGCCAGAGCGAGAGGGCACCTAAACGAGATGGTTAGTAGGTAGATTAGCTCTGCCTTAGATGTAGCTCAGGGGCTTGTCCTAGAGCCCGGCTTTCTGTGTGAAACACCGACCTCTGCTACTTGAACTGACTGGTTCAGAGATTTCAGGAAGCACCCTGTCTACCTGTGCCTCTTTCACTTCACCCTGGGGGCGAGGGCTCCTTGTATTTGTGCGGTTGGTGTCTTTGCAATAGTATTTTTGAAGATTTTTATTAGTACACGTTTTTGGTTTGGATTTTTAATGCTTCTGGTTTTGCTTCCTGGCCCGTAGGTGACTGTCAGATTCATTAACCCTGTTTTCCTCTTTACTAGCGTCACCAGCTCATGTGGAAGTCAGGTTGGGTAATGCAGACAGGCTACATGTATGAACAACACGGTGTTACTCAGAAAGCCCCTTCAGATCCATGGTCGTGGATCCTCATACTACCTTTCCGAGATAGCAGGCGAAATATTATGATCTACAGTTGATAGCTGAGGAGACAGACTCAGAGAGACTAAGTGACTCAGCCAAAGCCATGTGGCTCTTTAGTGGTTGGGCAGAGATTCGATCCCCAGTCACTGGACTCTCACTCCAGTGCTCCCATGTTCTGAGCGGAGGACCCTCTTTGTATTGCCAGAGTTTAGAGTTTCTACACAATGTTTCAAAATGCCCATTATGTAGAATGTAAAATTCTTAGAAATACTGGGTTTTGGTTAATGTGTTCCATCAGTATAGTTAAGAATATGGAATTTAAATCTGAAGAAAATGTGTAGCAAGAGATTTACAGAATCCTGTGTTTAGAGATCAGACCAGTGCTTCCCAAACTTGCCTGCACATTGGAATCTCCTGGGGAGTTTCAAACCTCGCAGAGGACTGGATCCCGCCCCGAGAGATTGGGGTGTCATTGGCCTGGGGGGCCTGGGCTCTGCATCTTTGAGAATCCTGGGTGACTCTCGTGGACAGGGAGGGTCAGGAATCACTGGGCTGGAGGATGGTCTGTCTCCCCTGATGCTGCTGCTCCGCATGCCACAAAGCGCAAGCGTCTTGTGAGAGAGAAACATCCATCGTTTGCCTCCTGCTCGTGCCCCAACTGGGGCAGGGATTAAACCTGCAGCCAAGGTACATGCCCTTGGTGGAGAATCGAACCCCTGACCCTTCAGTCTGAGGGCCAGTGTTTTAACCACTGAGCTACCAGCCAGGCGAAACTTGTCTTCTTATCGTCGGATAATTTTGAGAGGGAGAAAGATCCTGGCTCTTCCTTTCCTTGATCTCTGGATTTGGAGGTCCTGACATAGTTGACATTGGATTTTTCTGGGTCTTTCCCGTTGAAACCTACCCCCTGACTCTTGTTGCCTTTCCCGAGTGTGTCTGGAGCCTGACATTAGAGAAGCTGATTACCAAGTAGACTGGGATCTGACTTTGACTTCTTCTAACACTTTTTTTAAAGTTCCAGCCACCAAGCTAAACACCATGAGCAAAACCAGCCTTGGCCAGAGCATGAGCAAGTATGACCTTCTGGTTTGGTTTGAGATCAGTGAACTGGAGCCCACGGGAGAGTAAGTCCAACTTTCGAAACTTTAAATAAGGTCAAGGTTTTCAAAATTAGAAAATGTCATCTTGAGTCTCTCTTCTTGTTCATGAGTCATTGTCGCTTTCAAATTCCAGTTTTGAATTGGATGCTGGTGGTCTCGCTATTCCTCTTTGAATCAAACGTTTGTCAGAGAACTGACTGCTTAGTGTCATAATTTACCTTCTTATTAGCAACAGCAAGGTCGCAGCGCCTGGCGCTTTGCTAGGAGGGAAGACAGCCTGCATAGTGAGTTTTAGCAGCAGCAAAGAGAGAAGCATTTCGCTCATCATCTGGTCAAGCCTTTGCATTAATAATCTCAGCGAGGGGCGGGGGGTGGTGTTTCCTTAGACCAGGACTTCTCAGCCGTGGCTCTGTTTGGGGCCAGTTAATTCTCTGATGTCGGGGGCTGCCCTGTGTGTTGTAGGATACTTAGCCACAACCCTGGCTCCTACCCACTCTATGCCAGTGGCACATTGCTAACCATCTTTGGGGGACCAAAACCACCCCCAGTTGAGGACTATTGTCCTAGATCAAAATGATGAGCATCAGCCTACTCTCTCTGTATGAGCTGTGTTAGAGCAAGTGGTAAATGTACCAGTCATCGTTTTCTCTAAAATGCTTTTGGGGGAAAAAATGCACCAAAAAGATCCCCTCCTGAAATGGAGGCAATGGTCTGTGTTAGTTAATGGAGAGGGCAGGGGATGAGTGCTATCCTGATGACCCTCTGTGTATAATGCTAAGTACCACCACCATCAAGCTCATCTCCATGAAACAGTTACTGAGTTCCCACAATGTGTGAGGTCTGCAGCTGTCGATCCTGTGTGCAATGTCAGTAGAAACATCGCTTTAAGGAATGTGACTTCCCAGAGACAGATCCATCATGTGATTATGGCTTGCATGATGAGGGAGAGGTAGTTACAGTAATGCCTTCTACTGAGTTAATTTCTTTCTGATTCTTGTAAGATGATGTAAACTCTGAAATGCTCTCCTCACTCCCTATTGTATGCATTGTTTATGGAATATCTGTTATGCAAGGGACTGGAATAGAGTCAAAAGACAGTCCTGTGAGCACTTAAGTCTAGGAAGGATGAAGAGACATAGACATGTGGAAACGTTTATGGGGTGTGAATAACCGTGCGATTAAATGCCTGAATGGTGAGAAAAACATGGATCAGTTCCGAAAAGCAAAGACCAGCAGGGGACAGCAGCCAGGGGAGACTGTGGTGAAGTAGCACTGTCAGCTGGAGCGCCTGTCTCACTCTCTCCCGTCATTTCTGTTGTTGCAGGTATATCCCAGCTGTGGTGGACCACACGGCAGGCTTGCCCTGCCAGGGGACGTTCTTGCTTCACCAGGTACTAATGAGGGGGCACCAGGGACCTCGGAGGAAACAGACACACACACACAAAATTTAGAATAAGAACCATGACTCTCATTTTCTGCTTTTCCTCTCCATTTCTAAGAGATGTGGAGGTGGCGGACATTGTCCTGTTTGTCTTTATTTTCCTCTTTTATGTGCTTGTTTTTAATTTCTTCCTCTGACTTTGGCTTATATATACTCTTGCTTTTTCATATAAATATATAATGTAGCCCTAGCCGGTTTGACTCATTGGCTAGAGTGTTGGCCTGCAGACTGAAAGATCCTGAGTTCGATTCCGGTCAAGGACACATGCCTGGGTTGCAGACTCCATCCCCAGTAGGGATCGTGCAGAAGGCAGCCAGTCAGTGATTCTCTCTCATCACAATGTTGCTCTCTCTCACTCTCCCTCTCCCTTCCTCTCTGAAATCAATAAAAATAAAAAATATATTTTTATTTAAATATATTGAAAAATAATCCTACCTAATAATAAAGGGTTAATATGCAAATTGTCCCCTTGACCGGGAGTTTTACCAGGGAGTTCAACCAGACTGTGGGGCCAGCCCACCAACTGCCTGCAGCCCCTTCCCTGGCTAGCCCCATCCCCAGTCAGCCTCCCCCACGCCTGGTGAGGGCTGGCTGGCCAGCCAACCTCGCACACCCCCTCCCCCGGCTGACCCAGCTCTATTGGCCCCATAGGGTGGGCCAGCTGGACCCCACCCATGCATGAATTCGTGCATTGGGCCTCTAATAAATAAATAAATGTATATATTATAGAAGAGCTAATTTGGTAAAAGATTGTGCTTCATTTAATTATAATTCATGCAGCATCAAGGTCATTTTATATGATTTTCTTTTCGTGATGTTTGGAAACTGCTTTTACAGCGAAAAGTTCTTAATGGAGATAGAGGATAAAGGTCTCAGTGAGCAAAAATTCCGGCCATGAAATGTAGGTTGACCCCTGAGGGCAGAGGAGTTGGGAATCTCCTACTTTGGGATATACATTCCAAGCATCTATTCTTTTTTTAAAAAATATATATTTATTTTTATTGATTTCAGAGAGGAAGGGAGAAGGTAAGAGAGATAGAAACATCAGTGATGAGAGAAAATCATTGCCCTAGCTCTATGGTCGGCAAACTGCGGTTTGCAAGCCACATGCGGCTCTTTGGCCCCTTGAGTGTGGCTCTTCCACAAAATACCACGGCCTGGGCGAGTGTATTTTGAAGAAGTGGCGTTAGAAGAAGTTTAAAAAATGTGGCTCTCAAAAGAAATTTCAATTGTTGTACTATTGATATTTGGCTCTGTTGACTAGTGAGATTGCCGACCACTGCCCTAGCTGGTTTGGCTCGGTGGATAAAGCGTCAGCCTGCTGACTAAAATGTTCCAGGTTTGATTCCAGTCAAGGGCACATGCCTAGGTTGCGGTCTCAATCCCCAATAGGGGGCATGCAAGGGCAATTGATGAATGATTCTCTCTCATCGTTGATGTTTCTCTTCCTCTCTGAAATCAATACCAATATATTATTGAAGAAGAGAGAAACAGTGGTTGTCAAACCACTGAGCCAAACTGACTAGGTCTAAGCATCTATTTTTTTTAATATATTTTATTGATTTTTACAGAGAGGAAGGGAGAAGGATAGAAGGTTAGGAACATCGATGAGAGAGAGACATCGATCAGCCGCCTCCTGCACACCCCCCACTAGGGATGTGCCCGCAACCAAGATATATGCCCTTGACTGGAATCAAACCGGGGACCCTTCAGTCTGCAGGCCGATGCTCTATCCCCTGAGCCAAACCGGTTTTGGCTAAGCATCTATTCTTAAAGCCATACCTGGCTCTCCTGGGTCCCTGACCTATGTTCCATTGTTCAGAATAACAGCGTGGATAGCATTTCTATTCTTCCTCCATACCTCTCTTTCCTGCCCTCTGCCACACCAAACATTCCAGAAACAGGAGGAGATCATAGTTTGTCCCAGCTGAATCCCAGCCCTGCTCCTTTCCCTAGGGCATCCAGCGAAGGATCACAATGACCATCGTCCATGAGAAGGGGAGCGAGCTCCATTGGAAGGATGTCCGTGAGCTAGTGGTAGGTGAGTACATCCCAGTGGCTGAGACCGCAGCAGGTTTTGTTGACATCACGTTCCTGGCGGCGCACAGGACCTATGTGGGAGGCTGGACTCAAACGTGTGGCCCAAGGAGAATGCAGAGGCCTTGACCCCGAAGCCCCTCTTTCTCTCAGCTCCACTGTCAGGGATTTGTGATTCCACCGTTGCTTTAGTGGGTCCCATGGAATGGTTCTGTGCTAGAAGTCTCTACTCATTGTGAGCTTGTCTTCACCTGAAGAGACAACATGTACATGTACAAAGCGGGGCGATAAATAAGTGCCAACGTGAGAACAGACTCTGATCAGAGAGCTCACAGCACAAGGAGCCGAGAGGACTGGGTTAGCTTGTGGGAGAGGATTGGAATGGTTCCAGAGCGATTAGCGGGGTCTGTTCTATTTTCCACACAGGAAACATTTTAAGTTGGATAGTCTGGAATATGGGTAATATGCAAATGGCCAGCACCCCGAGGGCAGAGTAGAGAAACTGAACTAAGGTGTAGTGAGGAGGAAAAACTCGCTAAATCATACAAACTTTAGAATGTATGGCAGGGGTTCTGAGCCTTCTATTGCCTTAAACCCATTGGCAGTAGTGACGCCTCAGAATTAGGGTTTTAAATGTCGAAGGTACTTGGGATTACAAGGGGAACTATAAAATATTGAGAAACAGTTGTTAAACTAATAAACAAATGTGTTCTTTGTTGATGCATTAAATAAGCAGCAGGTTGAATTTCTGTTTCAAAGTAGTGATGAATATCTAGATCAGCGGTTCTCAACCTATGAGTCGTGACCCCTTTGGGGGTTGAATGACACTTTCACAGGGGTCGCCTAAGACCATCGGAAAACACAGGTATTTACATTATAATTCATAACAATAGCAAAATTACAGTTATGAAGTATGGTTGGGGGTCACCACAACATGAGGAACTGTATTAAAGGGTCACAGCCTTTGAAAGGTTGAGAACCACTGATCTAGATGTTTTACATTAGTGGGATATGAAAACATCTGTGATCTCTGCTGAGGATGAATTCATCTACTGATTCTCCTGTGGTTTGTCCCCTCCCTTCATAATGGAAGAAAATGCCAAATTTCAGAGGTTCGTGAAAATAAAATTGTAATTTGTTTCCTGGTGAAGTTCACGGGCATTTTGAATTCTATTCATAGACCCTCCCCTTTGGTGTCTGTGGATGAGATTAAGAACTCCGGGAAGGAAGATTATACTCTCTTATCTGGGACAGTGGTTATTAAGCATTTTCAAAATTAATTTTTATGCGGAATACTATTACATAGAACAGAAGAGATGCTGTCTTTTTAAAACATACCCGTGCTCTGGTGTCTTTATTTCTTTTAGGGCGGATCAGGAATAAGGCTGAGGTGGATGAAGCTGCGATTGACGCCATCCTCTCCCTCAATATCATCTCTGCCAAGTACCTGAAGTCTTCCCACAACTCCAGCAGGTGGGGCACCTACAGAGTGTAATGAGTCACCCCGGGGACTGACTGGTATACTATTAGATACAGTGGTACCTCGAGATACGAGTGCCCTAACATGAGATTTTTGAGATACGAGCCGTCGAGCGAGCGATTTTTGCTTTGAAATATGAACAACATTTGAGATACGAGTAATCGCGCAGATTGGCTGGCTGCACACAATCCACCAGTTTACCGCGACTCGAGCGTCTCATAGTTTCCCACGCCTCAAGGTTACGGAACGAATTTAACTCGTATCTCGAGGTACCACTGTACTTCATTCACTAGTGACTTCTAGAGGAAGAAACTCATTCTCTCCTTGCTTCAAAATCCTTATTTCATCCCCTATTACCCTACTCCCCCAAAATAAGCAGAGGATTTCTTTGTGTTTGTGTGTTTCTGGAAAACTTGCTCACAGCTATGTTGAGAAGAGGGAGAAGAAAAGTAAGACAATAGGAAAAACGGGATTAAAAGTTGGGGCCAGAATTAATTGTTCCCATTGATTCCTCTGCTGTAGTTTTGCATAGGAAGGAGAGAAAAAGCAACCTCTGCCTTTTGCCTGTAAGAGGCGCTGGCAGGGGCTGTGGAGGAGACAGGGCCCACCCGCAAGTCAGAGGCTGAGGGAGACCAATTTGGTTTTGTCCGAAGCAGCTTACCTTTCGCAATAGAAGCTTAAAAAGTTGGCTGAAGTCAAGAATAATGAGAAGATACACACTGTAAACATTTTTGTTTTAAACTACACAAATGTACATTGATTTGTCAAGCGCTGGCTATAAAGCCAAGGCCTTTTCATTTATTGTAGGATCATTTCTTGCAAAACCATATCCATAATTCATCATCCGTTACTTTTACTTTGGTGGAGCAAGAACTAGAAACTATGAAGAAAATCTAAGTGCCATATCTTTTAAACTTTTTATCATTTAGCATTAAAATTTTACCATTTCCCCTTTCTTTCAGATCTCACCCACACTTAAATTTAACAACTTGTTTTTAGACAACTCACCATTATGAAAACAGTCCACTGAGTTTTTACACTTAGTTTTCATTTACAATGAACAAAAATTCTCCTTGTCCTGATGTCTCATTGATTTGCCTGCCAGTGGATTAAGTTAGATGATTACATGAATGCAGCTTCATAAATAGGTTTGGGACCAAATATTCCCGACACTTGCTAAGCTTGTAGCTCACCTCTCTGGAGAGGTGATCTGCGTCTAGGAGAGAGATCTCTAGTTTCAAATGGTCAGTGAGAGATGGACATCAGTCTTTATGCTTTAGGGATATTGGGGAATGTAAGTCACGCGGTAAATTCTAAGTGGAATTTGGTTAAAAGCTTCTGTTCCATTTAATGTTTATAGTTGCACCCACAGAGCTCAGCTTGGGTGTGGTATGTGTGCATGTTAGGGCTCCTCATGCATTGGCAGTGGACTGTGACTCACAAAGGCCATGCCTCCTTTCCCTCCAAGCCCGACATTCATGTTCCCTAATTACTTGTTGCCCATAGCAACTCCCTACCATTCCAATGTTCTCATCCCCTCTGAAAGGGCTGCTGATGGAGGTGGTCTCCACACTCCCTCCTCCGCCCAGCATTTTCTGTCATTGAATGTCTGCGAGAGGGACCCAATCCTTGTAACCCCTCTCCAAACGGTGTCCCATGGAGCGCTCTGTTAATTGTCCGCTTGAGTTCACTTTGTTAAACAGCAAATTTGTCTGTTTTATTATTTATTTTCTTCCACTTTCCTCTCCTTTCTTCCCCCTTTTTTTTCTTTGGCTGCACTAACAACAGCTTTTCCTGTGTTTTTCAGGCTCTTTCTTGATAAGGACATTCCTAGGTATTTCCTGTTTGCTTTTTTGCGCAGAGATTCTAGTTGATAGAACGCTTAACGTCCTCTGTTGCTTTGACTGCTGTTCTCATGGTGTGTTTTCCCACCCGAACCTAAGCCAGCCTGGAACAGGGAAAGACTGTGCGGCCCCTTGTGCCCAGGGCTTTCTGATGTGTGCACACTTCCTCATCCGGGGTCTTTCGTTAGTTTCCATCCCATTTCCTAACCCTGTCCGCTTTATGCTTATGCCCACCGCGTGCCCCTCCTACATGGCAAATAAAATGTCACTCCCCTCCCTTCGCAGAGAACCTCGGCTTTGTGTTTCTCTTTGTCCGCTCTCTGTCAGAGCTGGAAGGGTTGCTGCTCTGGGTGTAGCTTTGCATAACCGTTCACTTTTTTCTCTGTTTCTGTCCGGGGTGGCGGGAGAGGCCCGTTTAGCTATTTGGGTAGCAGAGTCTGTGGAAAATACTTTGTTTATTTTTAAACTTTTCTCTTTCTCCTATCAGGGCTGCTTATCTATCTGTTTGTTTTCTCTTTTGGAATTAAAAAAATCCTGATTCAGCAGTGAAGGAAGTTTTTCCTCCCCCTCCCTCTTTCTCTCTCTCTCTCTCTCTCCCTATTCGATTTAGAGAAAAGTGATACATGACAGTATAGCCTAAAACGTTTTAATGTTGTTGTTTTTAAAAGACACACACACACACACACACACACACACAGGCACACACACGGGGCCATTATTCAGACATTTCTGGAAATCCACTTGAGATCATTTCCTACCCACCACAGGAGCCATACAGGAAAACATGTCTCAAGATTCAGCCCTGTGTCTAACTCGGAATTCTCTCACTAGCTTGATCCAGCTGATACCACTAGCGTTGGCTGTATTTCTTACCACGCCTCTCAAGAACTGCCAGAAGAATGCGCTGCCGCAACTCGCACACACCAAGCAAAACCACCCTCCGACACCCGGAGATTTAGGTGGAGTCCCAAATTCCTTTACGTCAGCCAAGTTTCTACCAGGGAGATATTCTCTTAGGTTAAATGAAAACTGAAAACAGACATGTGAAGAAGTTTTCTTACACAAACTGAAATCATTGCCTGTTGAAAGAGTCAGAAAACCTAAATAGTGGCACAGGCTTCCATCCTATTTTGGTCTCCTCCTCGTTAGCTCTGTCTTTGTCTTGTTAATTGTGTCTACATTCCTTTGGTGGCCTTGTAGAGACTTTTCTTGATCCTACTAGCTAGTATGTGAGAGAGCAAAGAGTACTTCTATATCCCAGGAAACTGGAAACACCAATCAGAAAGGATATATGCACCCCTGTGTTCATAGCAGCACAATTCACCATAGCTAAGATTTGGAAACAGCCTAAGTGCCCATCAGCAGATGAGTGGATTACAAAACTGTGGTACATCTACACAATGGAATACTACGCTACTATAAAAACGAAGGAATTCTTAACCATTTGCAACAGCATGGAGAGCATTATGTTAAGCCAAATAAACCAGTCAGGGAAAGATACACATCACATAATCTCACTCATTTGTGGGATATAATGAACATCAACTGATGAACAAAAACAGGATCCAGAGACAGAGAAGCATTGATCGGGCTGTCAAAAATCAGAAGGAAGGTAGGGGAGGGTGGGGGTAAAGGAGAGATCAGCCAAAGGACTTGTATGCATGCATATGGGCCTAACCAATGGACACAGACACCAGGCGGGTAAGGGCATGAGTGGGGGTGTGGGTGGAGTCAATGACAGGAAAAAGACACATATGTAATACCTTAATAAAGAAAAGGAGCCGAAATCGGTTTGGCTCAGTGGATGGAGCATTGGCCTGCAGCCTGAAGGGTCCTGGGTTTGATTCTGGTCAAGGGCATATGCCCAGGTTGTGGGCTCCATCCCCACTGGGGATCATGCAGGAGGCAGCTGAACGATGATTCTCTCTCATCATGATTCTGTCTCCTCCCCTCCCTTCCTCTGTGGAATCAATAAGCATATAATTTTTAAATAAAGACTTTTGTTGAATCGGGTGAGGTGTATTGCACATGCAGAGAGCTAATGCCAATGGGAAATCCACTCTGCTGGGTAGACAGGTGTCTTCCCAGACAGGCGTTATGGGCTCTGAGAAAGGAGACTGCTATAGTGTTGGGAGCTGATATGTGACTACATTACTCAGACCAGTGCTTCAGAGGAGACGTGCTGGACGGGAGGGTTAATGTCAGTGAGGGTCCATGGTGTTTTGTGTTTGTTTTTTTTTTTAAATATATTTTATTGATTTTTTACAGAGAGGAAGGGAGAGGGATTGAGAGTTAGAAACATCGATGAGAGACATCAATCATCTGCTTCCTGCACGCCTCCTACTGGGGACGTGCCC
This sequence comes from Lasiurus borealis, assembly GCA_004026805.1. NCBI lineage: Eukaryota > Metazoa > Chordata > Mammalia > Chiroptera > Vespertilionidae > Lasiurus > Lasiurus borealis. The sequence continues at coordinate 1,757 of PVJN01015017.1, read as the reverse complement.
GCAACCAAAGTACATGCCCTTGACCGGAATCGAACCTGAGACCTTTTGGTTCGCAGGCTGATGCTCTATCCACAGAGCCAAACCAGTTTTGGCAAGGGTCCATGGTGTTTGACCATAGGAAAAAGAAAGCTAGTAGAATGACTTTAAAAAAATCATGGCACCCACCCAAAGTCAAATCTTGTCCTGTCACCATATATTAGAACCCCCTACCCCTCCCATACAATGCAATATACACATCTTGTAACTGAAACCTATATCTTCCTGCTGACCAATGTCACCCCAATAAGTTTAATTTTTTAAAAAGTCATTAAATCAAACTTCTAGTTATTAAATGTAAGAATGACTTTCAAGTGAGTTTTTTTGTTTTTGTTTTTTTTAATTGACACATAGTAGTTGGCTACCTCGGGTGTTAAAAACCATTTCACTGACACATCAGCTCAGAATAACTTCTTATTCTTTGGTTTGAAGCAAGGCTTTCTCTCCCGTTTCCTCCAGTTATCCTCCCAGGTATGTTTGGGACATCTGTGAGGCAGCATGTGATATGAAGCGGGCTGTGATATGAAGACCGCAGCCCACAAATGACCGAGGATCTGCTTCCTGCTCTCGATGAACAGATGATCATCCGTAGTCTGTCTTTCTTTCACTTTCTCTCCACGCTCACTCACCCTTTCATCTTAATCCCTTTGGCTGATCTCACCGTTTCTGTTTCAGGCAGAGGAGAAGCAGCCTCATCAAAATAAAAAATAAAAACCAGCATAGCTAACTGCCCCTGGCTGGTGGGCAGGGGCCAAAGGAGGGGTCCTGCCCTTTGCCTGCGGAGAAAAGGCCCACTCTGCTGTTAGAGGGCAGCGCACTGAGAGCTGCTTGGCAGGTTCCGTGCTGTTACTGGCAGGGACCGTGCCCAGGCCCAGGCGACCTCAGCTTCCGTCCGATGACTTCCTCTTGCTTCTCTGACCGCAGGACCTTCTACCGTTTTGAGGCCGTGTGGGACAGCTCCCTCCATAACTCCCTCCTCCTCAACCGAGTGACACCCTACGGGGAGAAGATCTACATGACCTTGTCCGCCTACTTAGAGGTGAGGAGACCGGAACTGGAGGTGCTGTGACCGGGCAGCCCCGGACAGTGGACAAGCTAGAGCAGGAAGCGGGGAGAAGAGATTCCACTGAGGTCCTTTCTCCCTCCACATCCCACGTTAATTATTTTTTTAAAAGATAAGCTTTCTAAAACATTAATTTGAGAGAGACGGCAAAAGCGAAAAAGAGAGAGAAAGAAAGAGCAGAGCTGTCGATTGCCTCCCAAACTTGTTCTGACCGGGAATCGAACCTACCTTCCAGGACGCTGCTCCAACAAACAGCTACACCAGCCACGGCTAGTTATTTATTTTATTATACAGTGGTACATCGAGATACGAGTTTAATTCGTTCCGTAACTTTGAGGAGTGGGAAACTATGAGACGCTCGAGTCGCAGTAAACTGGTGGGTCATGTGCAGCCGGCCGATCCGCGAGATTACTCCTATCTCAAATGTTGCTCATATTTCAAAGCAAAAATCGCTCGCTCGATGGCTCTGTCTCAAAAATCTCTTATGTTAGGGTACTCGTACCTCGAGGTACCACTGTACTTTGCTAACTGTTCTGATTATATTAGTTTCTGTCCCTAATCTCTACTTAATAAAAAAAGTCACAAGACTTCTCTTAGAGCTTCAGCATTGGTACTCTAATCATCGTTCTTCAAAGAATGTGTGATTTTAAGACAATTT
>PVJN01015016.1:0-45314 GCA_004026805.1 Lasiurus borealis | reverse complement strand
AGGAATGCTCAGGGCCTACTCAAGAATGCAAATAATCCTTTCCACTAATATTTACAGGATAAAACTAAGATTGTTGTTAGAATATTAAATTTAATAATAAAATAGTAGTTACATTTTCAAATTAATTTAATTGGTTAATTGAAATAGGTGAATATTAAGAAAATTTAATTGTACTGGAAAAAAGTTGTTCTTAAAGTATTAACTTAAATTTCTATTGGTGGTTCATTGCATGGTAAAATTACTCAACATGCAATAAACATAAAGCAGTCATATTTGCATTATAAAAATTTTCCAAAAGCCTCATAATTACATAAAAAAGGGGGGATAGTACAATAATATTATATAAGGAAAAAGCATCCTGTAAGCAAATTACATCTAAAAAATTTTTTACTTAACAGGAAGACACCCATGAAAAACATATATAGTATTAAAATAAGTCAAAGGAAAATCATTTGGGCAAAAATAAAAAGGATCCAAAGTCAAATTTATAGAAAAAATTCCTTTACTAACTTTTGGTCGAGAATGCTTATATATTTTCAGAAAAACAGCTCCAAGACCATGTGAATTCCTACAACAGAGAATGCTCCAGCTATGAAGACGAGAGGAGAAGCAGTCCAGAGATGGAAGATGCTGACGACACCTTGCCATCCTAGCAGTCAGCAGCTGTGCATCAATGCAGATTGCCCAGGACCAAACCAGAGAGGGTCGGACCTGCATTGCCACCATTTGTCCACCATCCAGAACTAAAATATCATTGCTAATATGTACATTCAAAAAACTGTTGGACATTGAAACTGGGACTCAAAGGACTGTTGGTCCAGAAAGAAAGATACTATAGACTTAGTCATTTACATCTTAGCATAGCCATGGTTGCTTGTCCTATTTTTTGTTCTTAATATTTATTTCTAGTCTGTAGGTGCAGGATTTTTTAGAGGAAAGAAAACAGGAGAGATGTCGGAGACCAAATATTGTTCTCACTAGGTGGATGTAATTGTTCTCACTAGGTGGATGTGAACGGAAGGCCAGAAGGCTGGCAAACCTTAATTGCTCTGAAAGGTCAGAGCTAATTACTCCCTGTTTAGTTTAAACATTATTGGTTGAAGCAACCTCTATCTGTTTGTTTCATGTTAATTTCTGTTTTTGTTATTTCCTGCCTAAAGGCTAGGGGTGTGTCCCAAAGCCTTAATAAAAGGGAGAAAAAGGCCAGAGCAAATGGCAGTCCTTCCCACTAGAGAAAGGCTCCCGCCTGGCCCCCCAATATCGCCAAATTAATATTTTCTAGTCTCTCATTTCGTTTGCGTACGGCCTCCTTCAGAACCCGAACCCTGACTCGGGAACCCTGAACCACGAGGGACGTGGAAAGAGGTTCCCACACAGAATAAACTGGTGAATATAATAGAATCAGGAGCACAGAAAGGGAGTGGACTGATATTTCTCAGGGGGAAAGGGGTGAGGGGTGTATAGGGTGAGACTGGACAAAAATTATACACCTATGGATTGAGGTCAATGGGAGGGAGGTAAGGGCAGAGGGAAGGATGGGAACTGGGTGGAGGGGTGCCATGGAGGGGAAAAAAGAGAAACAAATGTAATAATCTGAATAATAAAGATTTAATTTTAAAAAAAAATGTGGTTTCTCGGGTGGTTCTAATATCCAGCCAGGATTTCAAACCACTGCTTTAGAAATACCGTTTTCCACACATAACCTTCAAGTCACAAAAAGGAAAACAAAGTTTGGATGTAATGGAAGAGAGGCATTTTTCAATTTCGATATATTTACTGAGTCTGTGCAGTGCGTTAGGCTAGTTACTATGAAGATTAAAAATAAGTGCAGCCAAAACCGTTTGGCTAAGTGGAGCATCAGCCTGTGGACTGAAGGTCCCGGGTTCGATTCCGGTCAAGGGCATGGATCCTGGTTGCTGGCGCGTCTCCAGTAAGGGGCATGCAGGAGGCAGCTGATCAATGTCTCTCTCTCATCAAGGTTTCTAATTCTCTATCCCTCTCCCTTTCTCTCTGTAAAAAATCAATAAAATATATTTTTAAAAAATTAAGTGCAAAACATAGTTTCTGCCCATAAGAGTGACAGGACAAAGCAGAAACGAACTCTCCTCCATCTTGTCCTATAGGGCTGGGCCCCCTGCTTACACCCCCTCTCTTTTCTGGGAGTGACCATAGGTGTGCCAGCAATGTCCTAGCTTCCCCGACCACCACCTGAATGGACCAATGAAGCTCCAGGAACACAGCAAGGGTCCTAATTATGCTAAACCACAGAAAGACCCTAATTCAAGTGACCAATCTCTGTAACTCTCGTCACTTTCCTAAGCCCTCCCAATATCCTACCCCATATAATTCATTGTTCTGCCCCGGCTCGCTCTCTTGTCTTGCTGCTCCACCAGAAAGAGGCTGGGAGCCAAACTCGGGTTTGAATAAAGACTGCTTTTGCATCGGAAAAAGGCTCCCTGGTGGTTGATTATTGGGGACCCCGGACTCCAGGCACAACATTTTGGGGGCTCTTCCGTGATCTGGGCTCCCTAATACCCTCAAGGGACCCTGATCTGGAGATTCTATCTGACCGCGGTGAGTGTCTGCATGTTGTCTGTTTCTGTTCTGTGTGCGAGCTCGCTTCTGTAGTGCCCGAAACTGTCTAAGTGGACACACTGGTGGACCTCGGGCAGGAGGAGTCAGAGGACGCTCTGGTCCACCATCTGGAGGGACGTGGAAACCCCTCACGAGGGACACGGAATCCCCTCAAACCTCTGGGACAAAATGGGTCGCTCCAGCTGGTTGGCGCACGGCCCCCATTCAGTTTTCGGTTTTGTTTCCAGGGAGTTGGAAGACTGTTTTTTGGAGCCCTTTGTCTGTGTCTGTGTTTCCCTGTTTTATTCTGTGGACATTGGTTGAGAATTATCTCTTTCCATTTCACTTGATTTTGGATGGACCTGCTGTGACAGAATGCAAAAGTCTTTAGAAGCTGCTGGAATTCTTTTTCTGAGTTTTTGCTCTCTGTCAGAGAGGGAGTCAGCCCATTTAGCTAATAAAAATTCCTCTCTAATTTTGTATAAGTAATGGTTTCATTTTGTTCTGATTTGTGAATTTGCTATATTAAATTTTAAAGTCCTAGGCATAAATTTGTGACATTTCAAAAAACAAAGAATTTATGGCTTTCTTATCTCTTTTGGAGGTTGGAGACTTCCAGGGACAGGGCTTACAGCTCTGCCAGGGTAGAGAGTTTTACAGGCCCTGTCCCTGCCTATGACATCATAGTGCAATGTGAGCCATCTAAGGCTGAACTAAGGCTGGAGTTATTATTAATGTGCTATTTTATTTTAGCATCTGTAACTGGATTAAAGATCTTTTCTTTCAGGTGGCCATCCAGGCTTTCAGTTCACAAGAAATCTCCCTACACACCCTTATCTTTCCAGGCTGACTAAGAGTCATTTTTCTCCACAGGTTGGACCTCAGGTTTCAAAAGGGAGCACTACTACAGCAGTTGTCCATAGATTTCTCTGAAACTCCCACTGTTTCTGTTTCTCCCTTCTGTAGAAATTGTCTTCCTCTCACAATAGGAAAGGGAGACAAGCAACTGGACTGGGGAACTGGAGGGAGGATGTTGGCAGTTAAACATGAAGCAAGGAGAGATAGATTTTTGTTGATTTTGCTGGCTACAACCCGCTCTGCAGGAGTCCTTGGTTTCTTGCTTATGTGAACTATGCTACTACAAAACACAGTGGATCTTCTTCTGGCCCCTTTTCTTCTTTTTAACCCTTCCCATACACATAAAATCTCATTGTCCAATCTGGCAGGGTGGGGTTACTGGATACTTCTTGGGCAGTGGTGGAATATTCAGCAAAGGAACTTTAAGCTCAGAAATTCTGGCTGTTTACTTGTTGGGAATCATAAAGGATTAAGGTTTCAAAGAATAAGGAATATTGAGTAGAAGGTCTGAGGCATGGTTATACATTTTCAAAGGACATATAAAGAAGGTTTAAAGGCTAATTTGGAAGTGAAAATGTAATAAAGGATTCTGTATGTAATAAGAAAGAGAAGAGAAATGTTGTAAGGAAATCAAATAATATAGGCCAGTAAGCCAGGAAGAGTAAATAATTTGCATTTTGCCTCTCTAAACAGGGTACTTATGCCAAAGTCCTTATAGAGGGACTGCAGTATCATGTTTTAAAGCTCCCTATCTGAACACTGAACACTTAAGCTAATATGAGTGCCACAGAGAAAGCCTGGTATCCTGCTTGTGAGCCCTGAAAATGGCTGGAACTGAAGTGTCAGGCCCATATCCTACCATCACTGGTGGTTGGTCAGAGTATAGTGGGGAGGGGAATCAGCCCCATCACTACTGGCCTTTCACCACTAGTGATCTCTATAATTGGAAAGCTTAGAATCCTAAGTTCTCTGAGAAGCCGGAGGGCTTATCGATTTGTTAGATTTTGTTCTTTTCACCCATCAGCCTACCTGTCAGCAGTTTTTGCAGGTCCTATTCACCACCGAGGAGAGGGAGAGGATCCTCAATGAGGGCTAGAAGCTAGTCTCAGGCATGGACGGGAACCCTAGCACCAACCAGGCTCAGATAGACATCTCCTTTCCCCTGACTAGACCTGGATGGGACTTCAACACGGCAGAAGGTAAGGAGAGGCTCCGGGTCTACTGCCAGACTCTAGTGGGGGGTGGAGGTCTCCACATGGCTGCTAGAAAGCCTACCAATTTGACCAAGGTAGGGAACATACAGCAGGAGAGGGATGAGTCTCTAGCTGCTTTCTTAGAACGGATCATGGAGGCATACCGCACTTACATCCCCATGAACCCAGAAGCCCCTGAGAATAAGGCAGCTGTAGTCATGAGTTTTATAAACCAGTCAGCTGCAGACATCAGAAAGAAACTGCAGAAAATAGATTAGGAGGAAAGAGTCTTTGGGACTTGCTGGAAGTGGCTGAGAAAGTGTACAATAACCGGGAGTCCCCTCAAGAGAGGCAAGCCTGTGTCATGGTGGCTGCCAGTGACTAGCAGACCAGAAACCTGGCCAAGATTTTGCTAGCCACTACCACAGAATCCCCTGAGGAGCGCACCTGCCACCTTTGTCAGCTTGCAAATGACCAAGAAGAAGGTAAGGGGACCGCCAGGGGTGGAAAAAAGAAGCTGCAGCAGAACCAGTGTGCTTATTGCAAGGAGATAAGGTCATTGGGCCAGAGAATATCCAAAGAAGGCCAGGGGGAAGGGAGGCAAGACTGACCGAGTGAGTCTTAGAGCTGAAAGAACTGAGTAATTAGGGATGTCGGGGTTCGGACCCCCTCCCCAAGCCCAGGGTAATTCTTAGAATGGAGGGGACCCCTGTTGACTTCCTTGTTGACACCGGAGCGCAACATTCAGTCCTCCACACACCGCAGGGGGAGCTAGCCAACAAGAAATCCTGGGTGCAAGGGGCGACTGGCATGGGCCAGTATTCATGGACTGCCCGAAAAACAGTAGATCTAGGAAAGGGCCGGGTATCCCATTCATTTATGGTAATACCAGAATGCCCCTACCTCCTACTAGGATGGGATTTGCTAACCAAGATTGGAGCCCAAATAACTTTCAGACAAGGAGGACCCCAGGTCACTGATGGTAAAGGCCATCCCATCCAGGTTCTGACTCTGAGACTGGAGGATGAATATCGTCTTCACCAGGGGGTGCCCCCAGTATAAAGCACTGTGGACAGATGGCTACAAGAATTCCCCACAGCTTAGGCAGAGATGGGGGAGTTGGACTGGTCGCTCACAGGACCCCAATCCTGGTGGAGCTAAAGCCTGGAGAAGGCCCAATGAGAGTCATGCAGTATCCAATGTCCCAGGAGGCCAAGAAGGGAATCCAGCCTCATATCAGGAGACTGCGAAGTCTAGGGGTACTGGTCCCCTGCCAATCTGCCTGGAACACCACCCCTACTCCCGGTCAGAAAGCCTCACACCAATGACTATCGACTGCTGCAGGACCTCTAGGAAGTAAATAAGAGAGCTATGGGTATACATCCAACTGTTCCTAACCCATACACTCTCCTAAGTTTCTTGACACCCTCTAGAGTCTGGTATACTGTATTAGACTTGAAGGATGCCTTCTTAAATCAAAATAGAGCAGGTTGTATCCACCTGCAAGACCTGTCAACTCATAAACACGAGAACCAGGCCGAGTAAAAAAGGAACCCGGCTCAGAGGAACCAAGCCTGGAGCACAATGGGAGGTCGACTTCACTGAAATTAAACCAGCAAAGTATGGCTATAAATATCTTTTAGTATTTGTAGATACCTTCTCTGGAAGGGTAGAAGCATATCCAACTAAGCATGAAATACCTCAGATGGTAGCTAAGAAGCTACTGGAAGACATCTTGCCCAGGTACTGTTTTCCCGCTGAGATAGGGTTGGACAGTGGACCAGCCTTTATCTCGCAGGTAATGCAGGCAGTGGCCAAGGCCATTGGGGCAAATGGGAAATTACATTGAGTTTATAGGCCCCAAAGTTCAGGGCATGTAGAAAGAATAAATACAACTCTAAAAGAGACCCTTACCAAATTGACCATGGAGATTGGCGGGGACTGGGTGGCTCTCCTTCCGTGTGCCCTTAACCAAGTTAGGAACTCCCCCTACACCCTAGGTTTTACTCCTTATGAAATCATGTTAAGCCAGCCACCCCCTATTATCCCTAACCTTAAAGCTGAATTTCTTGCAGAATTTGAAAGCCTAAAACTGTTTCTTTCCTTTAGAGGGCTCCAGAGGGTGCACGAGGACATTTGACCCCGCCTCTGCACCATCTACGAAACCAGCTCAGCCCCAACTCCTTGTCAGCATAAGCCCGGGGACTGGGTCTACATCAAGAGACATCGCCGGGAGACCCTTGAGCCACATTGGAAGGGTCCCTACATCATAGTGCTGACAACCTTTACTGCCCTCAGAGTTGCGTCCTGGGTCCATCACACTCACACTCACACCGCCGACCCCTCTGCAATCCAGGAGGACTTTATCGCACAATGGAACATCGGCCAGGACCAGTGCAACCTGCTCAAGTTCAAGCTGTGGTGCACTCGACCTGAGAAATGCAGCATGTCTCATGATTGAGACATGTGTCCCAAGACAAGGGGGGAATGAAAGGACAAAGCAGAAACGAACTCTCCTCCATCTTGTCCTATAGGGCTGGGCCCCCTGCTTAAACCCTCTCCCTTTTCTGAGAGTGGCCACAGGTGTGCCAGCAATGTCCTAGCTTCCCCAATCACCACCTGAATGGACCAATGAAGCTCCAGGAACACAGTGAGGGTCCTAATTATGCTGAACCACAGAAAGACCCTAATTCAAATGACCAATCTCTGTAATCCTCATCACTTCCCTAAGCCCTCCCAATATCCTACCCCATATAATTCATTGTTCCGCCCCGGCTCGCTCTCTTGTCTCGCTGCTGCGCCAGAAAGAGGCTGGGAGCCAAACCCGGGTTTGAATAAAGACTCTGCTTTTGCATCGGAAAAAGGCTCCCTGGTGGTTGATTATCGGGGACCCCAGACTCCAGGCCCAACAAGAGAATATACAATTTGTATTGGCAGAAAAGACTCACATTTCACATATAAATAATTATTTAAAAGTAATATATTCTATGCTACTGACTATAATATAATTTTAAAAGTTTCATATATCATTAATCACTGTTAGTGATATAATTTTTATTGTTTTTAAAAGAATAGGTGTAAAGATGAAAGAAATATATGTTAGTAATGATTATGAAGCAATTTTGAATACAATTAGTTCTTAGATATTTGAACCTGGAAAAAGCAATGGACAAGGTCAATGGCCAAAATTCATAATTCATGGGCTCAAAGACTGAGCAAGCTTAGGATGTTTTAGTCTCCTCCTTGGCATAATGAACACTGTGCTATGGCACCACCAACAATCAACGCAACCAACAGTATTTAGTAAATTAAATGGTTAGCAAAAAACTTAGATGCATATATGCATAACCCTTGGACACAGACAATAACTTCTAAAATAATTAGCAATTAAGATATCAGCAATTAAAGAGCGCATAATAAACATTTTCTCTTTATCATTAGAAATATAACTATTTCTTTTGGCTTGACTATTGGCCTCTCCTTCTATACTGGCTTCTTTTGAGAACACATTCAAAAATAATAAAACATATCCTAGTTGAGAGAAATAACTAGCTATAAACATTTTTCACATATATTGGGCTATAAGATGTATTTATAATTTTAAATGAGCAGTCAAAACTCAAAATTTCATTAATGTTTTATAGAACAAAAAAGTACATTGAACACCTAATGGGGTCAAAATGTTGACGACTCTATTTGAATTCAGCTACTTGTTTTGATAATTCAGCTAAATATACTATATCCACTCCTTTAGTTTATTATTAGGTACAAAGGCAAGGATGTGACATATGCTTTAAGACTATAAAAGGAGTTTCTTTTTCTTTCTTTAAATAGGAGGATCTAATTGGCTGTATTCAGGGATTCATGAGTTGGGCAGATCCATTTAGCAACTGAAAGGTGCTCCCTTAAAAGGAACTTCTGAATCAAGAAAATAATAACAAACATTCAACCCTTCTCTCTGGTTCTTTCAGGAAGTAAGGTTAAAATAGGTTTCAGCACCTTCAATGACACCAACTTAGATTTGAAGGTCTAAGGGAACCTCCATTTAATGTAATAACCTCACCTTCATATTTGAAAATGACCTGCAATAGAAGATGATGAATTTCAAATTGTTCCCCTAATAAGTGTAGTGGATACACCAATCCAGCCATACTCTTCTCTTATGTCCACAGACATATTCAATAAGATGTGGGCTGATACGATCTTTCTGTGTGCCCATCAGATAACATTAAGTTTACTGGTTTCAGTCTGAGAAAAACAAGTATCACATGACCTGACGTATATGTGGGTGAATGAAATGGATTCAGAGACACAGAAGCCTGGGGCAGACTGATGAGCCTCAGGGAAAGGGAGAATGGGGATTGGGAAGAGATTGGCCAAAGAATTTATATGCATATATATATAATCCCTGGGTACGGACAATAATCCAGTGAAGGTCTTGGGAGTGGAGAGCGGGGAGTGGAAACGGGGTCGACAGGTCAGTGGAGCAAACAAAGGGGGGTATCTGAAATATTCTCAACAATAAAGATACATTTTTAAAAAAGCTTACTGGCTTCAATAAATTTTTAAATCCATTTTCTGGGATAGAATTTATCTTCAAAATGGTCAGATGAGAAAGTGAGGACATTTATTATTGTTCTAACTTTATAGACGGGGAGACTAAGGCTTAAAAATAAAGGACAGTGCTGTGGTTATCCCTGGGGGTTAGAGAGGCTGTATCTGCCATCTTCCTACGACCACTGAACCAGTGTCAGCTCTGACTGATTCACTTCTGGATGTGAGTTGCTCTCTGGGAGTGTGTCCTGCCATCCAATGTGCTGAGGGCAGGGAGCAGGATTGAAACCCAGGCAACTGACATGGAGTCAAACTTTAGTGTATTTTATCTCCTGGAGCATGCATTTAAATAACTCTGTGGGTCCTTGAATAAAAACATTTTGGAGATAATAATAGAATTACAGCAGTTACAGAACTATAACCATTCATGACTTTTATTTTGCTCTTAGGAATTTGTGGAATGATTTCCTTCATTCTCCAAAGAGGGGCAAGGTGTAGGGCATATAACTTCCTCTTTAGGTGTTCACAAAGACACGACTATCCCAGAGAAGTGCTATCAGCCATTCCAAACAAAGGAAATGCCAGTTTAGTGTTTCAGATGACAATTAAAGTAGCTGTGACATACCTGTTCTGTGTGACTTTCCTCCTTTCTTTTATTGTGAAGTTGAAGATAAGAGTCCACTTTAGGGGTGGGTAATCCCAAAGTCAGCTTGTTTTTTTCCACAAAATATTGTTTGGACTTCCTTCGCCGAGGGCCCCGTGATCTTGGCCAGAAAACCTCATTGTGTGAACTTGAACTCCGCATGTACTGAGAGAGGTTGCTGGACGTCTCTACCAGGCCCCTGTTGCTCTGCCCTGAGATCCGGGTGCTGTGATTGGCCCCGTGCTCAGAGTTTGGACTTAAAAACTCACTACCAAGTAGAGAGGTGTCGCTCTGTGGGCTCCTGTCCTGTGGGCCGTCCCCCGCCAAGGGGCCTGTGGACGTCTCTGAGGGGAAGAGCGGACCCCGAGCCAGCTCCTCATGAGCAGAACCGCCCACGGACTCCGGCGATGCTTCCACAGACAGTACGTGCCCTTCCCCTCGCTTACTCCTCCAGTTTGGGTCATATCGGAGATCTGAGTATTTGTCTTCTTTAGATTGTTGCCTGCCCAGAGGAGAGAGAAATGTCAAATACTGGATCAAGATAAATGTACTCAGTATATTTAGTTGATCATTTAATTTGAAATCAATCTCAACCTTTCTACTATAATTTTCCTCTTACTATTAACATGGTAAAGACCTATCTCAGGCTCAAATTAGGCCTCCACACTACACGGAAGGGTGAAAAGGTCTTCACTATCCCATTATTAAAACAGGGAATGAAAATGGGACAGTTAATCTCTAAAAGGCCAGGCAGCAACTGAGAAACAAGTGTCTCATGTTAAAGCAGTCAGTGCCTTGGCTCAGGACCCAATCACGGTGCTCGCTGCGAGGATTTCCTGCAGATACATTGACTTCGTGCTTTCGTGGATCAGATAGGTATTTGGCTACTTCTCCAGGGAGGGAATGCGACTGTCACCTGGCATCTGTCTCCGTCTGCTCCCTTTCAGGCAAAGCAAGATTCACCCCACCTGAACTCCTACACAGATCTATGCCCTGTTCAATGACTACTTTTCTAAAAATTGATTTCAGAGAGGAAGAGATAGGGGAAGAGAGACAGAAACATCAATGATGAGAGAGAATCGTTGATAGGCTGCCTCTTGCACACCCTTCCTGGGGATTGAGCCTGCACATGTCCATGAATCGAACAGTGACCTGCTGGTTCAGAGGTCGTTGCTCAACCACTGAACCACCCTGGCCAGGCCAATGATTTTACCTCACAGTGCACTTTGTGTTGGTAGAGTTTATCAGACAGAAAGAGCCCCAGGCCCTGGAATCAGAAGGTGACTCACTGAAAAGCCCTTGGGCCACCCTCCCTGGGTGTCAGGTCTAAGCACAGAAACCTCAGCAGACAGGGCAGCTGAATTGGACGGTCAACAGATGGTCCTGGCTGAGAGAAGTGACCTGGAGGGAAGTCCATTCCAGTCCACAGGACCCACACAGTCGTCCCTGTCCTCAGGGCAATGTCAGAGCGGAAAAACACCAAAAGCACCTCCTCATCTTACTCAGGAGAGAAAAGAATGCTGATGACATGGCATGTTAACGGGCCTTTGATCTTCAAAAGCTAACTGGGAGAGATTTTCCTTCCTTGAGTTTGGAACACGCCATTCTCTAATCAAAAAGGAAATGTAAATCAGCCAGGTTTCTATGCTATTTGATACTCCCTTTTACAGAGGACATAATTTTATGCTGGGTAAGCAAACTGATGGAGCCCCTAATGCTAATTGCCTCTCCTTAATGTGCTCCTAGACTTCTTTGATTTGATGGAAAGCAGAAAGGGGAACAAGCCAAAGCCCGTGTCCTGCTACTTGTCACTTTGACTTTTTTGCTCACACCTGAAGATGGAAGGCTGCTGGGCACGCTACTCTTCCTTTGCATCGAGAGGAGAGAAGGGGCGTTCTCTTCCAGCCACACGCCTAAACAACCTGGCTCTCACCTCTCAGAGTGTTCGCATCCAAGTGTGCGACTTGCCCTCTGGGGCAACCAGGATGGTTCCCCTGTGGCGTCCCGTGACCCAGACTCACAGTAGTTTGGGGTGCTGCCACTCGCCTGTCCTAAGGGCATGTACTAGGGGATGGAGTGGCCCAGGAGAGCACAGTGGATGTGGGACAGGACTGACAAAGGATTAAGTTCTGGTCTGTCCATCCCTGGGCAGAGCATGTCACCTCCGAGCCAGTTTCCCTCACCGGTGAGCAGGATGCATCACATTTATTCTGTTTATGGCTGAGGATTGCATCCGGATCACAATGGGACAGTAGGTCTAAATTACACTTCTGTGTTCATGTTCCTTTCTCGTTGCCCCGTGAGCACCTGTCTCCTCGCCCAGTTAGGCTGGGCCCCAGGACTGACGTTACCTCCCTTGCCTGCTCTGGCACTCGCCTGTGCTGTAGGCAAAGAGTATGTGTTTCTTAAATAACAGAGCCTCTCAATGTAGAATTGAAGGGCAGATAAAGAGCTTCACAGATAAGAAAAAACTAAAGGAGTTCATCAACACCAAACCAGTATTATATGAAATGCTGAAAGGTACTCTTTAAGAAGAGGAAGAAGAAAAAAAAACAGGTAAAGATAAAAATTATGAACAACAAATACATTTCTATCAACAAGTGAATATAAAAATTAAGTGAATTAAAAATCTGATGAACAGAATAAACTGGTGAATATAATAGAATTAGGGGCATAGAAAGGGAGTGGACTAACAATTCTCAGGGGGAAAGGAGTGAAGGGAGGTGCGGGAAGAGACTGGACAAAAATCGTGCATCTGTGAATTGGGACAATGGAAGGGAGTTAAGGGCAGGGAGTGGGGTGGGAGCCAGGTGGAGGGGAGCTATGGGGGAAAAAAGAGGAACAATTATAATAATCTGAACGATAAAGATTTATTTAAAAAATTAAAAAAAATAAAATAGGACGATGCATCACTGAAAATGTGTTAGCTTCTGATTCCCAAATTCACTTGCTAGAAGATATCACAAAATCCATTCCAACACTCTTGCTCTCGAATCCTATTATAAACTCACAAGAAACTTCATAACTGAGGAGTGTCTACATTACAAAAACTAGCCCTGGACGGTTTTGCTCAGTGGATAGAGCTTTGGCCTGGGGACCAAAGGGTCCTAGATTCAATTCTAGTAAATGGTACATACCTGAGTTGCAGGCTGATCCCCAGTGGGGGGCATGCAGGAGGTAGCTAATCAATTATTCCCTTTCATCATTGATGTTTCTCTCTCTCCCTCTCCCTTTCTCTCTGAAATCAATAAAAATATATTTTAAAAAAATTAGGTAGTCTTCAGTGATTGACAGAAATGGCTTCCTGACTTCCATTGCTGCAGTAATACTAAAAAACTGGCTCTCAAGATTGGTTACCATATTTAACCAACACTAGCTAAGAGTGGAATGTCTATAGTTCTAGACCTTCCTCAGTCACTTGGAATCCCCATGGTGCTTTGCTTCTGAATAGTAATCTGGAGTGCTTGGGTTCTGAGAAATGGGATGGCAGAGTGTTTAAGGCTGAGGGTCCTGGAACCCACTGCCTGGCTTGTGCCTGGTGCTCCCAGGACTGAGTAGTGTGGGCACATTATTGAACATCTCTGTGCCTCAGCTTCCTCATCAACAAAATGGTATAGGTAACAATAGCAGCTACCTCATGGTGTGGTTGAATGAAATAAGCAAATTTATATAGAGAGGGGGTCCCAAAAAATGTATACATACATTTTGAATAATTATAAAGGTAGTGTTTATTAAAATACTAGAGGCCCAATGCGTGTGCCCTCTTTCAATCCGAGATATCTCAAGGATGCCCCCCTGATGGCTTAGGCCCACTTTCCATGGGGAGCAAGCCTAAGCCACAGTGGAATATCCTTAGTGCTGCAGAGGAGGCGGGGGAGACTCCCACCACCACAGCTGTGCTTGCTGCAGTCAGCCGGGCTGGTAGCTGAGCAGAGCGCCCCCTGTGGGAGACCACTGACCACCAGGCGGCAACTCCTGGTGGTCAGTGTGCATCATAGCCACCAGTAGTTCCTGGTGGTTCTGCCATTAGGGTCAATTTGCATATTATCCTTTTATTATACAGAACATTTCATTTTCAAAATTGAACTGTTAAATTGTGCATACATTTTTTGGGACACCCTGTGCACATTTAGAACTATGCCTCCGCACAAAGTGAGCATCCACAGGAGAAGCTGTGAAAGCCGTCAAGAAGGCTTCCTGCTTGGGTTGCCATGCTCCATCCCATTGCCATGATAAGACGAATGACACTGCTGCACCCTGCTTCCCACTGGTGCCTGCACAGGGCTCTCTCCCCAGAGCTTGCAATCTCCAGGGCACAGTGGTCTTCTGAGGCACCCAGTGCACGTCTGTAAACAGCCAGTTGTTGGATTACCAGGACTTGGGCACCATGAGAACCTGTGTGAACTGGGGTTCGGGAAATGAGAGTAGGAAAGGTCTGTGTTTCCCCATGATGAAATACCTCAAGAACTCTGAAAACTGAAGAGGAAGGTAAACTGGCAGAATCAAGTTGCTTCAGACCTTCAGAATCAGCTCTGATTCCTAGGCTCAGCAATGTCCTTTCGAAATGCCATAGAAGCAACATCACTCACTGCAGGGAAGACCGAGGCTTAGTGGGCCCTAGAAAATGCAGACACTGTGACCCAAATCAGACAACATGGATGGCTTTGGCTAAGAACAATGCATTTGAACCAACTGTTTGAAGAGATACCCTTCCAGATAGAATCTGAATATGTGGCTCGTAAAAGAGCTTCTGATTACACTGCACACTCACACCTACAAGGACTACCCTACAATACCCAGCCTCCCCTCCACCCCCACCCTCACCCCCCCCCACCCCTACCCATCCATCCCCTTTCTGGTTGGAAATTGTATCTTGAAACAAATGGGAGTTATGTTTTGCCAAACCACAAGCATGGAAGCTGAAACACTTTCCAGAAGCAACCCTGATGGCTGAGTGTGAAGAGCCCATTGTGCTGGACTTGCGTGTGAAGCGGCTCAATTGTCTGTGGCCAGGTCAGTGCGGGGCAGAGTGAGCCAGAAGTGCTCCTTCACTGGAGCCATCTGCAAGCAGCGCCCTTCCCCAAGTGACAGAGGTGACAGACACGCTGCAGGAAGATGAGGACGTCACTCCTTTGTTGCTGCTCAGGCCCCAGGTGCCAGGTGCCCCTTCAGGTACCCCCGAGGGAAATGGGTGGGAGGCTGGAGGTGGTCCCGGGAGCATGTGCCAGGTAGCTGCTGGCTCTAATGGACCCTGTTTGGTTACTGACTGTGACAACTTCAAACAAAATAAAATAAAATCCCCATTTAATGAAGAGCCTCATCTTCAGCATAGTATTCAATAAAAAAATCACTAAAACCAGAGCATATTTCTAGCACAATTAATATGCTTTGCACGCATAATAAAATATTCAATAACTGGCCACTTTGCCTGTTGAGGAGGCGAATGAAAGCATTGGTGCTGATCACTGAGCAGTTATTTATTTGCTACTTTATTTTAAGTAGCCGGTTAAATTGAAACTGCACATGTTATTATTGATTGAGGTTTAATTTAATCCTTTTAAACAGAACAATTATTGCCAATTTATATGCCATTAAATCTTTCATGCATATGAACAAGCAAATTCAATTTTTATTTAAGTGTAAAGTTTTTAATGGCTCTTTAAGAACTATAAAATTAGCACTTCTTCCCAAGGATTTCTGAATTGTATGTGCATCTTAATCTTTTATCAACAGCTTTTAAGTAAATAAAAATCCCAAAGGACTAAAAAAATCATTTTGCAAGTATGAAATAAAATGGCTCCTCAAGTACACTGGAATGCTTCGGGAAGATTATCTACAACCCAGGAATTTCATTTAATGTAGGCACTTATTCTGCCAAAAACAACAATATTTTAATAGAAAAAAAGATGGTTTAATGAACTGAAGGCCAAAGACTGTCTACAGAAACACACTAAACTAGAGGGAATGGCTGTTATCTAGTGGATGTTATTTATAGCAAATATATAATTTGGATAATTCCAAAGGAAGTCCTTTCTTTCCTTTGACAACAAATTTATGGCTGAAAAATAACCAGATATTTGCCTCCAATTATTAGAATTGTTAGTAACAGTCTGGACTCAAGGACAATCTGTGAGTTACATGAAAACAAATGATTTTGGAGGACATGGTAGGGTTGCAAGGTCAACTTTTAGCACCTCCCTTCTATCAAGTGTGTCTTTTGTGGAGCAAGGACTGCCTCCCCAGGGACCTGCGGTGACTCACCCAGTGGGAGTCCCCAGGGCGCCAGGAGGGGCTTCTCTGCTTCCCTTTCTCTAGCGCTGAGAGCCCAGAGCCCAGGCAGCTTGGAAACACTTCCGGGTGCTCCGCTTTCTCCAGGCAGGACTTTAGTATTTTCAATGACAGATATGCGCAGCTCTGGGTTTCAAGGGAGCTGTGATGTCCTGGGACATGCTGGCTTGACCTCTGGGTCCAGCCCCTGCTACCGACGGAGCTGTGGGAACCTGAGGGAGGAGTTTGCGGACCCAGGCCTCGGGCTCCCCCTTCTACAAAAACTGGGACAGGCTGAGGAACAACCCACCACTTAGCCACGGGCTGGGCCGGGCCTGGCGGGGAAGCCTGGCAATAGACAGGAAGTGTTGGGAAAGCATTTGTTTTAAATTCAATTCATTGATGACTTTCGATATTAAAGCCTTCTGTATCTTCAAACTTGTCATGGAGTAGAACTCAATGAAAGCAGGAAAGGAGGAAAGGCCCTGAACTCAACTGTCCCTTTAGGAACTCGGTAACAATCTTCCTAATCCTCTTGATAAACTCATAGGCTTGCAGGTGACATAAACTCAAATTCCACTTGGTAAAGTTTCAAAATCACTATTTACTTGCTTGTTTCAACCTGGTAATGCATCCCTGTGCTGGAAGAGCTGGAAAAGAGCAGGGGCCACCGAGCCAGGAGTGGCTGTGGCTGCAGCCCTTCTGGCATGGACCCTGCCTTTAACAGACACAACTCAGCCCCAGCTCGGGTCTCTCCCCGCTGCTCCTCTGCGTGATGGCACTGCCATGGCACTAGGCTGTTCAAGGGTGGAGGAGGGGGGAAGGGGTGGATGCCCTGGGCTTTGCCACTGCAGAGCCAGTGAAGGCCTAAAAACAGAAATGGCTCTGACCTGTGACCAAAAGTCACGTCTCCGACATAATGATGCCCATTTGACCTGAAATAAATAATCAAAACGCTATGGCTATCCCCCTGACACTGTGTGACACCCTGGAACAGAGTGTAATCCTATCTGATAAAGAGGGAATGTGCTAATTGGCCATCACTCCATCACAAAGGTGGCTGTACCCACAGCTGAGGCCAATTTCCCATAAGGAGCTTTAACTAGCAATCAACAGGGACCTGAAGCTACACCCTACCTTGTCCCCATGGGGCTTGACAGGAGACCTCAGGCCATGCCCCCTCACCTGGCAGGGCTTGACAGGGGACCTCAGGCTGCACCCCCCGCCCCAGTGCCAGGCCAAGGGACCTGAGGCCACGTCTCCCACCTGGCAGGGCTTCACAGGGGACCTCAAGGTGCACTTCCGGTCCTGATGCTGGGCTGGGGGACCTCAGGCCATGCCCCCACCAAGTAGGGCTTGACAGGGAACCTCATGCCATGCCCCCCACTCAGTGGGGCTTGACAAGGGACCTCAGGCCATGCCCCCCACTCAGTGGGGCTTGACAAGGGACCTCAGGCCATGCCCCCCACCCAGTGGGGCTTGACAGGGGACCTCAAGGTGCAACCCCAGTGCTGGGTCGGGGGAGCTCAGGCCAAACCCCCCACCCAGTGGGGCTTGATGGGGGATCTGAGGCTGTGGCCCCCCCACTGGTGGAGTTTAATGGGGGACCTGAGGCTGCGCACTCCCTCCTGGTGCTCGGCCAGGGGACCTAAGGCTGCATCCTCCTGCCTGGCAGGGCTTGATGGAGATCCTCAAGGCACATACTCTGCCCTGGTCTGGGCTAAGGGACCTCAGGCCATGCCCCCCATCCTGAAGTCAGGACAAGGAATCTGAGGCTATGCCCCCTGCCTGGTGGGGCTTGACAAGGGTGAGACTGGCTTAGTCTGGATCTAGCCCAATGGGGGCGGGGTGTGGCCAGGTCTGGGTCTCACATTATTTTGAGGTGCATGTAGGTGGGCAGGGACTTGACTCTGGGTCCCATGGTAAGCCCAGACTCTGACAGGAGGAAGGTTTTCATATACATTTTACTAATTTTCTTTCTTCTCTGACACTTCTATTATAGAGAAAGGGCAAATAGCAATATTAAATTATTTCTTCTAATTAATCCCCTTTTTAATGTGCACGAATTTTGTGCACTGGGCCACTAGTGTGCATGAAGTGGCTAGTATTCCAATCTATCTTGAAGACAAGAGAAATCTTGGAGGAATCAGCATGGAGAAATCTTGCTAGAAACTAGAGGAAAGGAAGGCCAGCTCCTGGAAACACCCCAGCAATCCTGACAACACTAGACTAGCAGACCTCACCTAGGCTGTCCTTCACTCCCTAGCAGCACAGAAGCCATCTGTGCACCACCAGGAGGAGCAGCCTGTCCCCAGCCTGGTACTACAACACACTGCACAGCGCCGTCCTGAAACTCTGAGGG
Organism: Lasiurus borealis; assembly: GCA_004026805.1. Lineage (NCBI taxonomy): Eukaryota > Metazoa > Chordata > Mammalia > Chiroptera > Vespertilionidae > Lasiurus > Lasiurus borealis. Next base: position 26,863 of record PVJN01015016.1, on the reverse strand, counting down.
GTGATGAAAATGCTGCGTTTTGGTCTTTACCCAGATCTATTTTGTTTGTCCAGTGTTGCTATTTAAGACCCAGAAATCATCACTAAATACTGCACCGGGTTCTTGTATTATTAATCTGAAACAACATATATGGAAGCATTTGAGAGGTAAAATTATATGCCACCACAAAACAATAAAAATGCAGTTACTGCTGAGTCCCTTTCTTACTTTCAGACATTCCTGAATAGTCTACTTAATTTCTAATTCCTCATTGTGGTCACTTCTGGTACAAGGGGCTTATTGACAGAACATGGGGTCTTCCTTGCAGGCTCCGATCCCAGTGGTCTGAGGAAGGCACCTGTAGACCTCAATGGATGGAAGCATTTTTGTCTTCCAGGAGGAGGGGAGGCATGCAGGGACTATGACCTCGCTACCCTAAATAACCTAAACAGTCATGTTCATCTATTTTGAGGGCACTGAATCCTGTAAATATTTGTATGACTTTGGTGAAATTTGATTTTACATGCTTCTGTACTCGGGCTTCAGTTTCGTCCATATTAAAATCATTGTATCTTTGATATTTGTTAGATGGTAAAATTGAATCCTTTATCCGATCAGCCTTTGACCTTTGACCACCTATCTAGTGACTTAGAGGCTCAGGCTCTGCCGCTGAGTCATGACCTACACTGGCCCGACACACAAAGCTTCAGTTCCTGTCGAAAAATGTGGATAACAACACTTCAGAGGCTCCAGGAAGGTAAATGAGATAGTAGGTACAAAGCAAACATTTTACAAATGGTAGCTCATTACATATGAGTAGTCTTGTAAACAAGACTGTATGCATACACTAACACATTTCCTAGGAGCTGTGCTGCGGCTCTGGATGTTTTCAAAGGTTTTATGAAGATTCAGAAGGCCCTGGAGGAAGCAGGTCCTTCCTAATGCGCTAGGAATTACACTGATCTCTTTCCACGTCAGTGAGAGGGTCATAGGCTGGCTCTGGAGTGGGTTTACGGATTATCATGTGAAGATCCTCTCTCCACTCTTGACTCATTCACTGCAGTCAATGCAGCTCCAATTTCCATTAAGAAAAATATTTCCTCTAACCCAGTGGTCAGCAAACTGCGGCTTGAGAGCCATAGGTGGCTCTTTGGCCCCTTGAGTGTGGCTCTTCCACAAAATACCAAAGCCTGGGCGAGTCTATTTTGAAGAAGTGGTGTTAGAAGAACTTTATGTTTAAAAAATTTGGCTCTCAAAAGAAATTTCAATCTTTATACTGTTGATATTTGGCACTGCTGACTAATGAATTTGCTGACCACTGCTCTAATCCATTTACATTGAACTGACTTTGGTGAGATACTGGGAGTAATTGCTTTGAGGAGGTCCTAGTAACATCAAAACACAAGAGTCAAGCTCAAAGGACTTATCAGGCAGCTTAAAAATGCTTCTAAAAGCTAGAAGAGAGATTTCCCTTGGTTTTAAGGCAAGACTGTGACTGATTTTTGGAACTACCAGTCCCAGAATGCCATCTACCTTAAAGAAAGGAAAGCATACCTAAATTTATATAGAAAGTCTGGTAGGAGTTTGTCTACTTCATGGACAAAAACTCCCAGATCCAAGCGATGATACACCCGGGCAAGCTTCCCAAGACTTCAGGAGGCAGGGAAAGGGGCCAGTAGCTAAATGCTCACACGAATAATATTCTTGAGGCATTATTTGGCTAAATGCTATAGTTCCATTTTCCTTTGTAGTGGAGAACTGTCCTCTGATGTTCACTCTATGACCCATTCTAACTCTGGAGGTCATCATCTATCATGAAACATCTCCAAGGCAAAGCAATCGAAGAAAGATACCATTATTTATGGATCTCTGACTCAGAAGACCAAGGCCCTAACCATCATTTTTATTTTTGTAAATATTATTCTTCATTTTGAAACTTATTGAGTGGGATTTACATTATCCCTTGGTAAAGAGCAAGGTGAAAGCTGGGTCCCTGCACATCGACTCCAACAGGAAAGACTCAGCTCTGGGGAAATGAGGTCCCTTACTGGGTCCTCATCTTAATTTCTTCGTCTTAAAAGTACAGGCAGCCGAGACCTGTTTGGCTCAGTGGATAGAAAGGTCTCTGGTTCGATTCTGGTCAGAGGCATGTACCTTGCTTGCGGGCACATCTCCAGTGTGGGGTGTGCAGGAGGCGGCTGATCGATGTCTCTCTTTCATTGATGTTTCTGACTTTCTATCCCTCTCCCTTCCTCTCTGTGAAAAATCAATAAAATATATATATTTTTAAAAGTACAGGTAGATTGCTGTGCACTGCAAAGGCCTTCCCTTTCTATAATGAAGCTGCCACTGTTTCTCACCTGGGAGACCACAACTCCCTTAGGTTGGAGCTAAAAAGAAAACGTGGCTTTGAGGTGGAGGAGGGCCTAGGGCAGTAGTTGGCAAACCTGGCTCGCAAGCCATACGTGGCTTGAGAGCTGCGGTTTGCCACTCTGTTGACTAAGGAGTTTGCCGACCACTTGGATAGGGGCTTAATCACAAGGAACAACAACAGCCTGTAATTATTGAAATCGAGAGTCTAGGTCAGTGGTCGTGGTAGCGGTTAAATTGGGAACTACTGAGGAATCCCCTTATGGCTAGGCTTGCAACACCTCCTCCCCTAAAGCCAGGCCTGCAAACTATTAAAGAAGGGGGAGGGGAAGGTTCAGAATCAGGGTTAAAAGTGTGAACCTGCCTCTGATTAACTGCAATCTTGAGCCTCTTATACTCGGCCAGACCACAATACCTGAACCATAACTTCCTGGTTCCGCTGGGTTAACTAGGTCAATCAGCCTTACTAGGAACCTCTTGGGTTAGCTGGTCCCTTGCTACCTGAGAATCAATTAGAGATTGCTGAGTCAGCATCTATGAGCCAATAAGGGAAGGCAGAATGGGTATAAAAAGAGGGACTGCCCCTCTGTCGGGGCTCTTACCAGGCATTTGCCAGGCTGCTGCGTCAGCTAAAGTTTGAGCTCAAATTCGAATCTGTAATAAATTTACGCCTGTTTGAATTCAGTTTAGTCTTTGTGGTCTATCTTGTGTGGACTCGCTCCATTACAGTCGACAAACTCATTAGTCAACTCGCAAGCCGCAGTTTGCTGACCCCTGGCCTAGGGAATCAATGGTGATGGAAAAATCAAATAAAATAAAGAAAACGATGGCTTAAAGCACAGAGACAGACTGCCTAAGTTTTCTGCTCCACACTCACCACAGGTAAGACCTGGGTGTAACATAGCCTTGTTAAACCTCATCTACGACCTTTACAAGGGGATGGTTCTAGTGTCCACCTGCCAAGGCTGCCACAGGACAGGTGCGTGGACACAGGGAAGTGCTGCTCAGCATGGGCCCTGACAAGTGCTCTAGCGCCAGCTGTTGTTAGAATGTGATAGTCACCATGCTCATCTCCCGTCTCCAAGCCCTGTCAGTTCCCGCACTTTATATGTGTATTTCTCCACTAACTACAACTTGTGGAGAAGAGACAGAGATGAAGAAAGACTGCCAAGAAAATGTGTGTTATCTATCTCTGAGGAGGAAGATGAAAACGTTTCCTGCAACGTGGTATGCCTTTAAAAGTATATTTGAAACAAATATGGTATCTGGGGTTATAACACTTTTCTCTCTCCTGTTCTGTAGGTTAGAATTTTGTCTAATTTTTAAAAAGCACGAGATCAACAGCAAAACCACAAATGTCCCCTCCCAGCTCTATGATGTCAGATGAGTTAGCCCCCTTTCCTCCTCTGTGCAATGGAACAGGTGCACAGGGTCACAGGGAAGAATTAAGTGAAATTATGGGTGAGCCTACAAAAAAGATGCTGCTGCTGTTACAGTTGTGTGGTTGTTGGATTTTACCATCTGACAATCTCTTTGTCCTAATATAGAGCATGTCACCCTGCAGAACCCTGCTCCCATCACTCTCCACCCTCTGCCCTTCCTGGAATCTGCACTCTCTCCCCCCACCCAGAGCCTTCCCAAGCCCCGTGCCCTCAGCCCGTCGTCATGACAGCATTTATCACTGTACTTTGAGATCCTTAAAAAGCATACAAGCATGATTCCACTCAATATTCCCAGAGAAAGGCAGAGGGTGGAAAGGGGGGAGACTCAGGAGCAGGCTCGATCTGTCTTTCAGAGGAGCCCTCCCTGTGCCTGTCCTCGTCGGGGGCTGGATCTGTTTTCACACCTGGATGGCCCCACCTCAGGCACATTCAGCCCACTCGCCCTACACCGAGTCCAGATGCTCTGTGATCCAGCCTGCTTAGGATGCCTTTGTATTCCTTACTATGCTGCACATATCACTCTAATTTTGTTCTTTTTTCTTGTTCTTTTTTTAATCCTCACCCAAGGATGTTTCCATTGATTCTTAGGGAGGGTGGAAGAGAGAGGGAAAGACAGAGAGAAATATCCATGTGAGAGAAACACATTGATTGGTTGCCCCCTGCAAGAGCCCCTACCAGGGATAGGGTTCAGGGAGGAGCCTACAACTGAGATACATGCCCTTGACCAGAATCCAATCCAGGACCCTTTGGTCCACAGGCTGATGCTCTATCTACCGAGCCAAACTAGCTAGGGCTGCTTTTTTTCCTAAATCTACTTTGTTTCCAAAAGCCCACCTCTCCAAGGACTTCCAATAAACTTTCCTCAACATATTTTACCCTTAATTTTAAAAAATCTATTACATATCTTATATAATAAAGAGGTAATGTGCAAATTGACCATCACTCTAACACACAAGATAGCCGCCCCCAAGTGGACACAAGATGGCTGCCACAAGATGGCCTGCAGGGGAGGGCAGTTGTGGGCAATCAGGCCAGCAGGGGAGTTCAGTGGGAGTGACCAGGCCTGCAGGGGAGGACAGCTGCGGGGAACCCAAGCCTGCAGGGAGGGCAATTGGGGGAGACCAGACCTGCAGAAGAGGGCAGTTGGGGGCAACCAAGCCTGCAGGGGAGGGCAGTTAAGGGTGACAGGCCTGCAGGAGAAGGCAGTTAGGTATGATAAGGCTGGTGAGGGAGGGCAGTTGTGGGGGACCAGGCCTGCAGGGGAAGGCAATTGGGAGGGATAAGGCCTGCAGGGGAGGGCAATTGGGGACAACCAGGCCAGCAGGAAGGGGAGATAGGGGTGACCTGGTCTGCAGGGGAGGGCAGTTAGGGGTGACTGGGCCAACAGGGGAGGGCAGTTGGGGATGATGACCAGGCCTGCAGGGGAGGGCAGTTAGGGGTGATCAGGCTGGCAGGGGAGGGAATTTAGGGGTGACTGGGCCAGAAGGGAAGGATAGTTGGGGGTGACCAGTCCTGCAGGGGAGGACAGTTAGGGATGACCAGACTGGCAGGGGAGGGCAGTTGGGGGTGACCAGGCCTGTAGGGAAGGACAGTTAGGGGTGACCAGGCTGGCAGGGGAGGGCTATTAGGAGCAGTTAGGCATTGATCAGGCTGGCAGGGGTGTGGTTAGGGGTGATTAGGCTGGCAGGCAGAGCAGTTAGGAAAAATCAGGCAGGCAGGCAGGTGAGTGGTTGTGAGCCAGCAGTCCAGGATTGTGAGAGGAATGTGTAACTGTCCATTTAGGCCTGATCTCAGTGGACATCCCTCGAGTGGCCCCAGATTGGAGAGGGTGCAGGCAGGGCTGAGTGCGGGACATCCCCCTCCCATACATAAATTTCATGCACTGGGCCTCTAGTATAGCTTCTAAACAGCCAATCCCTGTTCTCAGTGTGTAGACACACACACACACACACACACACACACACACACACACTGCTGACTGGCCAGATTAATATGATCTCTGAACACATAATAATCTGGCCACTTAGTGTATATCTTATATAATAAAAGGCTAATATGCAAATTGTCCCCTTGATCAAGAGTTTGACCACCAGGCAGACCAGTCAACCACCCATGTCTCCTCCCTCTGGTCAGGCTGGCCAGACCCCACCCATGCACAAATTCATGCACTGGACCTCTAATATATATCCTATCTAATAAAAGAGTAATATGCAAATTGACCATAACTCTGCTACACCTAAAAGCCATGCCCACCAGCCAATCAGAGTAAATATGCAATTTAACCCAACCAAGATGGCTATAGTCCTAGAAAGAGTAGGAGGGAGGCTTGGGTTTCCCCTGGTGATGGAGGAAGCCAAGCTTTCTGCAAACCCTAGAGGGCCCAGGACTCTGCTTAATGCAACAAAGTTTCAATGGCTGTGAGAGTACAAGGCTTAGCTCCACTCTATGCTACAAAGTTTCAATTGTAGAAGATGAATACCAGGGCCTCCATTTGGGTCGCCAGAGGGTGTGGCCAACCTGAAAACCACCACAGGCCCCTCGCCTAGGCCACCACATGCCTCAAGGGAACACCCACCTTGATCCAAGACGCCCTTCAGGGCAAACCAGCTGGCCCCCACCTGTGCACCAGGCCTTTATCCTATCTAATATAAGAGTAATATGCAGATTGGCCATCACTCCAACAAACAAGATGACTGCCCCATGCTGTCAAAAGATGGTCATGTGGACACAAGATGGTCAGCAGGGGAGGGCAGTTGGCAGGGACCAGGCCTGCAAGGGAGGGCAATTGGGGTGATCAAGCCTGCAGGGAAGGGCAGTTGGGGGTGACCAGGCTGGCAGAGGAAGGAAGTTGGGGATGAATGGACCTGCAGGGAAGAGCAGTTGTGGGGGACCCAGGTCTGCAGAGGAGGGCAGTTAGGGGTGACCAGGCCCACAGGGGAGGGCAGTTAGGGGCAAACAGGCTGGCAGGGGAGCAGTTAGGCATCACTCAGGCTAGCAGGGGAGTGCTTAGGCTGGCAGGCAAAATTGGTTAGGGGAAATCAGGAAGGCAGGCAGGTGAGCAGTTGGGAGCCAGTAGTCCTAAATTGTGAGAGGGATGTGCGACTGCCTGCTTAGGCCCGATCCAGGTAGGGCACTCGGACATCCATCAAGGGGTTCCAGATTGGAGAGGCAGCAGGCTGGGCTGAAGAACATCCCCTCTCTGTGCATGAATTTCATGCACTGGGCCTCTAGTGTATACACACACACACACACACACACACACATACACATTGAGTGGCCAGATTATTATGTGTTCAGAGATCATAATAATCTGGCCACTCAGTGTATATCCTATCTAATAAAGAGAAACATGCAAATTGAGCATACCTCTACTATGCCCATAAGCCACACCCACCAGCCAATCAGGAGCAAGTATGCAAATGAACACAACCAAGATGGAGGTTAATTTGAATATACAGGCACTGAAGACAGCGTAGAAGGAAGCCAAGCACTGCAGAAGGGAGCAAAGCTACGGAGAAGCAAGTGGGGTGGCGGAGAAGGGAGGAAAGCAGGCAGGGCAGCAGAGACAGCTACAGGAAGCCCTATTCTTGCAGGAATCTTCTTGCAATGGGCCTCATAACTCTGTAAGGTAGGCATTATTATTATCCCATTGTTACTGATGGGGAAACTAAAGCCAGAGAGATTAAGTGGACTTGGCCAAATGTGAACCAGACTCCATGCACTTCACCACCACACTAAAACCTGTTTCTAATCAATACCTTTTAACTTCTATATTCTATCATATCATTTATATTTTCATTACAATAGAGTAACATTGCATAAATTTATTTTTTCTTATAGTTTTTGGTAACATCTAGCATAAAGTTAATGCTCCATCAATACTGATTATTAGAAATTGAATCTTTATATGATTCTATAAGCCCTGGGAGGTACTGACATTTATAGCAATTGTGAGAGAGGCTGGTTTATTTAACCAGTGAAATAAAGTGAGATGCACTCTGGCAGGTTTGGCTCAGGGTAGAGCAACAGTCTGTGAACTGAAAGATCCCAGATTCGATTCCAGTCAAGGGCACCTGCCCGGGTTTCAGGCTCCATCCCCAGTAGGAGGCATGCAGGAGGCAGCCAATCAATGTGCACTAAATTGTACACTAAAGAGTAGTGGATGGCCTAAAGCAAGACCACCTGATTCCAAGGTGGCACTTTTCTGTACCAGCCTTTCTGGATGTGTCCAGGGTGAGGCCACAGCAGGAGAGAAACTTGGGAGATGGACAGAAAATGAGGAGCAGAAGGAAAGCAAATGCCTCTATGAATACCTCTCATTGTCTTTTGCATATAACTTGCAACAATACAAATGCAGCTATTGTTGCAGGTGATTGTTCCACTTATTTATGAACACATTGGTTGGTTCTGGTTTGTGTCCTGACTGGAGATCGAACCACAACCTTGGTGAATCAGGACGATGCACTAACCAGCTGAGTTATCCTGCCAGGGCTCCTTGTCTTTTGCATATTTTTTAATTAAAAGAAAAAGAAAAAGACTGTGGCTGAAAGCCTGGCCCCCGCTGTCCTTAGATCCCAGAGAGGAGACCCATCTCACACTGCAAGGTGCTCCCTGTGAGCACCCCTCCTCACCCTGGTGGATCAGTACCTGTAACTATTTAACAATACGCCTCAACAAGCCGGTCAACAAGCCGGTCCTGACCTGCTGATTGCGCCCTTGTCCTGGGCACGGCTGTCCTTGCTGGCCTCCTGGGCTGCCTTGTTGCTGGCTTCCTCCTCCGTCCCGCTCAGGCTGTCCCCAGGAGAGCTCTCCTCCAAGCTGTCCTGCTCAATGGTGTTGTCCTGGATTCGCTCTCCACGCTCAGCCTGAGAGGAGCTCTCTTGACTGAGGCTCTCTGTGTCGGCTTCCAGGGAATCTTTTGAAATCAGAGGTAAGTCTTCTTTCTTAAAAGGTGATTCTGTGGCCTGGACCTTTAGGCTGGCATGATGCACAGGAGATTGAATAGAGAGCCTGGGGATTAATTTACCATGACTCATCTTGAAAAAGTACAAAAACTACCAGGAAACTCTTGTTGACAGGCAGTTTCAAGTTGTGGCTGAATGTTTCAAGCTGTGGTTCACAAGAGTGTTACCTAAAATAATTATGTTTTTGTTACTCTATGACTAGTAGTAATATCTCTTTAATTCACACACTGTAAAATTGTAAATGAGGACAGAAACTGTGTTATATGGCCCGAGGCTTGGGTGTGCACCCTCTGTGTGTGAGGAAGACCTGTGGAGCCGTGTCTCTCTCCAGGAGTACGTCTGAGGAAGAGGGCTAACCAGCGAGGGTAAGGACAGCTCCAGGCCTGGGGTCGGCAGGCCTAGGCAGGCCACGTGGTAACATGGATAGGAGTATGGCGCCTGTTTCAATATACAGGGCACGGACACAAATGTACCCTGTCCTGTTGTATGCCTGGAAAGAGAAACTGGTCCTGGGTTGCCATGTGCCCAGCAAGGGGTGGGGGTGAGTGTTTCCACAGTCCTCACTACCGGGAGGGAAGGAAGCTGGGAGGCCCTGGCCCAAGCTGACACCTCATTGGAAGACCTCCTGATACACAGGCTGCTGCTGACAGGCATGTGTAACTAGGTGAGGTCAGTCATGGGATCAACCTCAGCAACTTTATTAGAAAAGATAGAGGCCCGGCCCACAAACTTTGTGCATGGGTAGGGTCCCTAGGCCTGGCCTGTAATCAGGGCCAATCTTCCCTGGCTGCTGGGAGCTCCCCCGCTCCCCTCGAACCTCCTCCGCTGCCCACATCTGCCACTACGTACCCTCCGTTCTCCGTTTTCCATTAGATGATCGGAGCCTTCAGGCCAGGGGGAGGAACCAAGAGGTTGGCCAGCAGGTCCCTATAGGGCAATCAAGGCCTGTGGGCTGAGGGCAGCTCCTGCATTGAGTGTCTCCCCTCTTGTGGTCAGTGTGCATCATAGCAACTGGTCATTCTGCCATCTGGTTGATTTGCATATTATGCTTTTATATATATGACTCAAACTGTTCAACAGGAGTGTGGCAGGTGTGAATGCCACAGCTGAGCCGTGCGGGAGCTGGAGGCCCACCTGCCCGAGGTGCTCTGGGAGTGCTGGCAGACCGGCCTGGTGGCACTCGGATCTGCTCTAATGTGCGTCAGAGTGTCATTTCACACTCGCCCTCCCTGTATCAGGGCTGTCAGCCCCGAGGTGCTCGATGTACTCTGGGAAGGTGCGTTGAAGGAGACATTTGAATGGTGCTTCCTTTAATCTCCATCTAGCATTTCTCAGCTGGCTTCTAGCTCACTGCCTGAAGGCCACACTGTTTCCTGTGGGTCAGGTAGCAGAACTCAGCATCGGGGGTCACTCTAAAGTTGTTTTAAGGACTTGTTCTTGTGTTCTGGCAGATCCCAATTTTAACTGAAACACATGACCTTATTCATATTCCTAGCACTGCTTATGTTGACTCTGTTGCTAGGGAACATCATCTATTCCATAGAGGAAAGCACCTCACTAACAAAACAGACAAAGCAACATATTTACATCTTAATGTCTAACTGCACAGACTGGTTTGCTGTACTGAGTTTCTTATTTTAAAAACACATCTATTTCATTCTCCTGTATTATTTTAATACTGGTAAGCTGATCAACTGTTGCTTTTTAGGATATTTTCACAAAGCAGCAAATGCATTAAGTAACTGGAAGTTTTAAAACACCAGTGTTACTCTAAGACTCATGAAATTATTCTCTCCAGTTCCCTTCTTTTCTTAAATGAGATAGATTAGTGTCTCCTGGAGTTCATCAATAAAAAATGTCCATAGAAGACAGTATGTACTTTTTGTTAATGGGTCAATGAAGATGGGAGAGCATGAGGAGGCAAAGCCAGGGGCCGGGCGGGAGGGTGGCCCAACCAAGCTTAGGCGGGCGGGCTAACGGGGAAGGGCGGCCACGGGAAGGAGTGTCTGACCCAGGGGCGAGCACCCGGAGCGCGCAGCCCGCAGGGACCCTCGCCTGGGAGCCACCAGCTCCGGACCTGCTGAGGGTCCACCCTCTGGCCGGCCTGCGCTCGCCCTCTGAGCGGCCCAGACAGCTGCTCTTGGGACAGGCTACGCTGCCCCCCGGGGCGCCCGGCTTTGTTTTCTGCCGTTGCCTTTTCTCTGACGGACAGGACTGCGCAGCGAGGGCGGTTTAAGGCCCCCGAGTGCCGGGTCCGGCGGGCCGGGTGCCCGGGACTGGCCGTAGTCTACCGAGGACAGCGGCTCGGAAGCGGGGAATCAGCGCTTTGGCGGGTCGGCCGGTCCCAGGTCTCCGAGCCGCTCCCAACCGATCCGCGCCCCTCCCCGGGGCTTCTGACGTCCCCACCCCAGCCCCCGGGTTGCCGCCGCCTCCTCCCCGGCGCGCCGCCCGCCCTGTCCGGTGCAACCGCCCGTCACCTGCCCGGCGCTCTCCCGCTCCGCGGCCGCATCCTCCCGCGCCGCCACCTGCGGTGCCGCCGAGTCCCGCGCCCCGCGCTGCCCTGGAGACGAGGCCCGCGCCCCGGGAGGGCGGGGCCAGCGCGGCGGCCGCCCCGCCCCTGACACCCCGCTCCTGCTGGCGGCAGCGGTTGTGACGCGGGTGGCCGGCGGGGCAGCCCGGGGCGGCGGCGCCCTGGGGGTGGGGTGGGGTAGGGTGGCTACTCTCCCGACTTTCCACCGCGGGCAAGAAAGGCCGGCCAGCGAGCGGGAGGAGACGCCTGCGACTGCAGTGCTAGGACCGGGGGAGGAGGCAGACCCAGTTACAGACCCAGTTACAGACGGGGCCCAACACCAGAGCGGGATTTCACAAAAGAAAGCCAAATACCAGTAAGCACTTGTTGCTGATGATAAAGGTGCTTAACGCAAAGCAAACCCGAGAGGACACGCTGAAGGCCCCGGGGACGACCCACCGAGGGCAGAGGAGCTGGGCTCTGAGAAGGCGGGGAGCGGGCGGCCCTTCGCGGCTTCAGGAGCGGAGTGGTGCGGCCTCTGGGGAAACGGTCTGGCATTAGCTAGGATATGCGAACCCTGCGAGTCAGGAATTTCACGTCTAGATATTTATCTTAAAAAGTGTGTGTGCCCCAAACTGGAATGATAATAGGGTAGTTCATTCGACCGTGGTATCCCATACAGTGGCATAACATGCAATAGTGAGAATGAGTAGAGTCCAGTTACACGAAATAACACAGAGGCATCCATCCTTGTGCTGCCAGTATCAGTGTTTCTTCCTTTTTGTTTGTTAATCCTCACCTAAGGCTATTTTGTCATTGATTTCTTAGAACAAGTGTAAGGCGGAGAGGGGCAGGAAAGAGGGAGAGAGAGGGGGGAACATGGGAGTGAGAGACACACCTTCCACACCTTCCCCAAACTGAGCTGGAGAATCATGTATGTGTCCTTGACTGGGAATCAAACCTGGGACCCTTCAGTGTGTGGCTGACTGTAACTACTGAGCAACACAGGCCAGGGCAAGATCTTTCTTTTCTACAGATGACTAATCTTCCATTACTCATGTATATATATTCATACCACATCTTTATTAATTTGCCTATTGCTGGACACCTAGGTTATTTCCATATCTCAGCTGTTGTAAAGATGGTGCAGTGAACACATGAATGCACATCTCATCTCAAATTCGTGTTTTGGATTTCTTTGGATAAACACCCACAAGTGGAATTGCTGGGTCCTTCTCTGTCTCTTATTATAACTTTTGTTTTAAAATTTATTTTGTCCGATGGAAGTAATCTACCCCAAATTTTTTTGTTTCCATTTGCATGAAACATCTTTTCCCATCCCTTTACTTAGTATGTGTTTTTCAACCTGAAGTGGATCTCTTGTAGACAGTATATATATACATTTTATTTTCTTCTCTATTCAGCTATCCTATGTCTTTTGATTAGATCATTTAATACATTTACATTTAAAATAATTATCAATAGTTATGTAGTTACTAGAGGTCCAGTGTACAAAACTCGTGCATGGGAGCAGGGGGTTCCCCTCAGCCCAGCCTTCACTCTCTCCAATCTGGGACATCCCTCTCACAATCCTGGACCGCTGGCTCCTCATCACTTACCTGCCTGCCTGTCTGGTCACCCCTAACTGCCTCTCCCTGCTGGCCTGATCGTCCCTCACTACCTCTGTATGCTGGCCTGGTCATCCCCAACTACCTGCTCTGTCAGCCTGTTTGCCCCCAATTGCTCCCCCCCACCTGCCTGGTTGCCCCCGACTACCCCGCCCCTGCAGGTCTGGTCACCCCATGCGACCTGCTTGTTCAGTCATTTGGTCATCCCTCACTAACTCTTATGCCGGCCTGGTTGTAAGCAGCCATCTTGTGAGGGTATGAGGATCAATTTGCATATTACCTCTTTATTATATAGGATTATTACATAGAATTGTAGTTATTCTATTATTCCTATTTTTTCATTTTATTTCTTCTTCTTAGAGAATTCCCTTTAAAACTAATTTGGTGGTGATGAACTCCTTCAATTTCTTCTTATCTGGAAAACTCTTTTATCTGTCCATCAATTTTAAATAATAGCTTGACCTCTGAAACTAATAAAAGCCCACTGCAAAACTGGCCTGGTGCCTTACTCAGTCACATGGCTCCTAGCAGTTTTTGTAAGTAAGGAACAAGGGTTGCTTTCCTGAAAGATGGCAAGGAAAGAACCTCAAGACTTCAGGATTTACCCAAACCTGTATAAGAGCCAGATGGCAGCTGTGTGGCTTGATTTCTTTGCTCTGAGGGACTGACTAAAGCTCAATATAAAGATTCCCTGTAAGATTCCAGGAGAGCAGATTCAAAGAGCCTGTAAAATCAATCACCATACTTGTGTTTATGCAAGTAATCAGGCCAAATTAAAACTGGGCTTAATGCAGTCTCTCTGATGGAAATTAAGGTAATTTTAGGGAGAAAAATTATATTTCAGTGGGAATCATAATCACCTCACTCTCAGGCCCAATAACTCGGATTATCTCTGAGGGACTAATTGCAAAATAATACACAAAGTTACTGCATAGGGGAGAATCCAAGATGGCGGCATAGGTAAACATCTACACTGCTGCCTCGCACAACAATTTCAAAACTACAACTAAAAGACAGAACGGACACCATCCAGAACCACAGGAAAGCTGGCTGAGTGGAAGTTCTACAACTAGAAGGAAAGAGAGGGGCTCATAGAGACCCAGAGGAGCTGCAAAAGGCTGAAGTACGGAGACGCGTGCTTGGAGAGAGCCAGTGCCAGAGTACCTGGCTGGCTTTCTCTGGCAGAAAGGAGACAGAGACTCCCAACTGCACTGAATCCCTTATCCTACGGCACTGAACCCCAGGTCCAGCTGAAACTCATATGGGGGGAGTTTGGACTGTGAAAAGGGAGAAGTGCACGGAAATTTAGGGCAGTCGCGAAAGAGCTGGTGGCACGCACAGCACTGTGTGCAGAAGACTGACTTCTGATTGTGCTGCTGGCTTTCAAGAGTGGGCGGGAGACAGAGCCTCTCAACTGTGCCACTTCTAATCCACTAAACCCCAGTGTTGGGCAAAACCCTAGGGACCCAGAATCATATGTCCCAGAGCACAGGGGAGCCAGAAAGGCAGCGGTCTAGAGGCACTGCACTCATGCACACAGGGACCACTCCAGCAATTACCCAGAGGCACGTGAGACCCAGGGACCGTGTAGGGCAGGGCTGACTGGAAGGCAAGGTGGTCCGTTAAACCCTGAGACTCCACCCCTTCCCAAGAGAGGCTTTTGCAGTTTTGCAAGTCTGGTATCATAAGGCTGAATCCAACACAGAAGTTCTCTGAGCATAGTGAAAATGCAGAGACAAAGGAAGAGATCACAAACAAGAGAAATGGAGGAAAACGACTGGATATAGAATTCAAAACCACGCTTATAAGGTTTTTCAAGAATATCCTAGAAAAGTTGGATAAATTTAGTGAGACCCAAGAGGAGATGAAAAAGGACCAACTAGAGATGAAAAAGGACCAACTAGAAATTAAACATACACTGACTGAAGTAAAAAAATTTATACAGAGACCTAACAGCAGACTAGAGGAAGGCAAGAAGCAAGTCAAAAAAATGAAATATAAAGAATCAGAAAACACTCAATTGGAAAAGCAAGAAGGAAAAAGAATCCTAAAATGTGAAGATAATGTAAGGAGCCTCTGGGACAGCTTCAAGAGTACCAACATCAGAATTGTGGGGGTTCCAGAAAAAGAGAGAGAGCAAGATACTGAAAACCTATTTGAAGAAATAATGACTGAAAACTTCCCACATCTGGTGAAAGAAATAGACTTACAAGTTCTAGGAAGCACACAGAACCCCATATAAAAGGAATTCAAAGAGGATCACACCAAGACACATCATAATTAAAATACCAAAAGCAAAAGACAAAGAGAGAATATTAAAAGCAGCAAGAGAAAAACAGTTTATTACCTATAAGAGAGCACCCATATGATTGTCAGCTGATTTTTCAACAGAAACTATGTAGGCCAGATGGGAGTGTCAAGAAATATTCAATGTGATGAATAGCAAGAACCTACAACCAAGAACACTCTATCCAGCAAAGCTATCATTCAGAATTGAAGGGCAGATCAAGAGCTTCACAGATAAGAAAAAGCTAAATAAGTTCCTCAACTCCAAACCAGTATTATATGAAATGCTGAAAGGTACTCTTTAAGAAGAGGAAGAAGAAAAAGGTAAAAGATAAAAAATTATGAACAACAAATACATATCTATCAACAAGTGAATCTAAAAATTAAGTGAATTAAAAATTTGATCAACAGAATAAACTGGTGAATATAATAGAACCAGGAGCACAGAAAGGGAGTGGACTGATAATTCTCAGGGGAAAAGGGGTGAGTGGTGTATAGGGAGAGACTGGACAAAAATCATACACCTATGGATGAGGTCAATGTTGAGGAGGTAAGGGTAGAGGGAGGGCAAGGAGCTGGGTGGATAGGAGCTATGGAGGGGAAAAAAGAGAAACAAATGTAATAATCTGAATAATAAAGATTTAATTAAAAAATAAAGTTACAGCATAAGAATTTAAAAATGCAATTAACTCCCATGAACTGGAACAATGCCTGGGCATCACATGCACCATAGAAAACCTCTCCAGATAACATGGACTCCACAGAGCCCCTAAGATCCAAAGACTTTCACTGAGCCTCAGGCTCCCAGGCCACTTCCCCAGCACTTCTCAGAGAAAGACTGCAGACCAAGGGAGCCAGGACACCCCAGGCTTCCTTCCCCCTGGAACTACCATCCCTTTCACAGCTCTAGTCTCCACCCCAACAAAGCACTATGTCAGTGCCTCCATGCACATGCCCTTCTCTTTACCCAGCCTGCCTAGGAACCTCTGATTTCTATCTTGTCTAATTCTACTCTCCAACTCATTAGTGACACTATCACACCATCTTTCCAACACTCTTCTTCAGGGATATCTCATTTTCTTGTTATTTAAAACACATAACTGACAGCCTATACTATCTCACATCATTGTTTAATTTTTCAGGCATGTATTACTGCTGGAGGCTAATTCCTGCAGGTCATAATGCAATAAGTTTACCAAAAGGTGGTGGACCTTTAGCTTTCAGCAAGGACTGAAAGATACATATTATTGGTTATTGGAATAGCTGAAAAGCATTTTTCCAAAACTGAAAAAGATGCATAAATGATTGCTTGCTGCTGGAAAGCTGAGGGCATTTCAATCTACATGTTATTGCCTTCTGCTGGCCAAAAACCAGAATAGCCAAAGGCAGTTCCCCCAAAAGTGACAATGTCTACTATATACTAAACCTTACCTTTGATATGTATATCTGGAATCAGGACTAAATTGGCAGTCAGACATCCCTCTCATAATCTGGGACTGCTGGCTCCTAACTGCTCACCTGCCTGCCTGCATGGTTGCCCCTAACTGCCTCTGCCTACCAGCTTATCATCCCTAACTGCCCTCCCCTCCTGGCCTGGTTGCCCCCAACTGCCTTCCCCTGCCAGCCTGATCTCATCCCTAACTGCCCTCCTCTGCTAGCCAATTTGGTTCTGATTGATCAGTTTCTATGCCAGCATCAAAAGCTACACCTCCTAGGCAGCCATTGGCTCCCCACAGCACCCAGATTTGATTCAGATTGATCAGTTTCAGTGCCAGTCAGCATCAAAAGCTCTGCCTACTAGGTAGCCATTGGTTCCCCAGAGCACCCAGATTTGGTTCTGATTGGTTGGTTTCTATGCCAGTCAGTGTCAAAAGCTGTGCCTCCTAGATAGCCATTGGTTCTTCATAGCACCCACATTTGGGTCTGATTGATCAGTTCCTATGCCAGTCAGCATCTCCAGGCCTATCTCTAGGCCTGATCAGAGAGGCAGGGCTTAACAGCAGCCCCCAAGGAGGCCAGGAGAGAAGGAAAAGCCCAGCTGCTGGCAAAGCTCAGAAAGAAAGAGGGAGAGAAAGAGAGAGGCAAGTACTGATCAACATCAGACCCTGCTTCTCTCTCTGGATCTCAGCCTCCTGGGCAGTCAGTGCTAGGTCACCAGGCTGTAGCTAGGCAGTCAATAGTGGGTCACCCCAGCAACTCAGCCCTGACTGAAGGACTTCCAGTTTGGTCAGCCTTCAGGTGTGATTGGTGGTTACAATCCTGGCCTTTTATATATTGGATTTCTAGTCTCTTTATTAATTTATGCTGCAGCCCCTTCTCCAGATTTCTGAACCCTTCTAGATGCTGGGTATCATCCCAGTACATTATTGAAATGCTAAAGTGCTCCTAAGAAAGATCAGCCAGCTACCAGCTGAAAGGCTTCCCTAGCTGACAATAACCTTGGAGGAACTAATCACAGCAAAGCAACATGCAGGCCAAGAAACTTAATATTGTTAAGGAGATATAAGAACACTCACAAGAGAAGAGAAACCAAGATGGCGGCAAAGGTGAACACCCAAACTGCTGCCTCACACAACAATTTCAAAACTACAACTAAAAGAGAACGGACACCATCCAGAACCACAGGAAAGCTGGCTGAATGAAAATTCTACAACTAGAAGGAAAGAGAGGGGCTCACAGAGACTCAGAGGAGCTGCAAAATGCTGAGGTATGGAGACATGCACATGGAGAGGACCAGTGGCAGAGTGCCTGGCTGGCTTCCTTTAGCAGGAAGGAGATGGAAACTCCCAACTACACTGAGCCCCAGCTCTGACTGCACTGAACCCCAGTTCCAGGCGAGACTGATACGGGGAGGAGTCTGGACTGTCATGAAAAGGGAGGAGTGCATGGATATTTAGGGGAGCCACGAAAGGCAGCGGTCTGGAGGCACGCAGAGAGGATTGGTTGGTTGTATTGCTAGCTTTCTCTAGCAGGAGGAAGACAGAACCTCCTGGCTGCACTGAAATCCAGATCTGACTGCATCCATTTTCGGATGAGACTCTGGAGACCGACTCATACGGGTCCCTGAAGTGCACAGAAACTCGGGGGAGCTGGAAAGGCAGAGTTCTGGAGGTGCACGAGTGCAAGTGCACGCAGAGAGGGCTGCAGTGATTACTGAGGGACACTGAGACGCAGGGGCCACATAGGGCAGGGCTGATGGGAAGCCAAGACTGTCTGCTCAGCCCTGAGACTCCATCCCATCCAAACTGAACACAGAGGCTTTTGCAATTTTGCAAGTCTTTTGTCTCATAAGGCTGTCTCCAGCATAGAAGTTCTCCTGGTGTAGACACAGCTGATCCTCACAACCAATTGGCTTGGAGGTCAATCCCCACCCCCGCCCCGCCCCCATCCCCCCCCGGTGATACCAACAACAATCAAGACTTAACTACAACAAGGATGTACACACAGTCCACAAAGGGGTGCACCAGGAGAGTCCACCTCAGATAAGGAGCCTCTGGGACAACTTCAAGTGTACCAACATCAGAATTATGGGGGTGCCAGAAGGAGAGCAAGATACTGAAAACCTTTTTGAAGAAATAATGACTGAAAACTTCCCTCAACTAATGAAAGAAATAGACTTATAAGTCTAGGAAGTGCACAGAACCCCAAACAAAAGGAATCCAAAGAATACCACACCAAGACACATCATAAAATACCAAGAGCAAAAGACAAAGAGAGAATCTTAAAAGCAGCAAGAGAAAAACAGTTAATTACCTACAAGGGAGCACCCACACGATTATCAGCTGATTTCTCAACAGAAACTATGCAGGTCAGAAGGGAGTGGCAAGAAATATTCAACGTGATGAATAGCAAGAACCAACAACCAAGATTACTCTGCCAAGCAAAGCTATCATTCAGAATTGAAGGGCAGATAAAGAGCCTCACAGATAAGAAAAAACTAAAGGAGTTCATCAACACCAAACCACTATTATATGAAATGCTGAAAGGTACTCTTTAAGAAGAGAAAGAAGAAGAAAAAAATAGGTAAAGGTAAAAATTGTGAACAACAAATACATCTCTATGAACAAGTGAATCTAAAAATCAAGTGAATTAAAAATCTGATGAACAGAATAAACTGGTGAATATAATAGAATTAGGGGCATAGAAAAAGAGTGAGGGGGGTTTTGGGAAGAGGCTGGGAGTTAATTGCAGTTTTAAATTCTTATGCAGTAACTATTTTTTTAATTAAATTTTTATTATTAGGGGGAAAGGACTGAGGGGGGATGAGGGAAGAGACTGGACAAAAATCGTACATCTGTGGATGGGGACAATGGAGGGGAGGTAAGGGCAGAGGGTGGGGTGGGAGCCAGGTGGAGGGGCGGTATGGGGGGAAAAATGAGGAACAATTGTAATAATCTGAACAATAAAGATTTATTAAATTTTAAAAAAGAACACTCATAAGAGAATAAAGCAAAAAATTTTTAAAAAGTGTCCTCTGTCAAGCACACCCCCTCACCCCCTGTATAGGAAAGCATGTGTGATGCAAGGCACACTGTAAAGTGGCAGGTGATCATGGACTCCCGAGCAAATGAAATAGAGGACCACGCCCACAGTCTGTGCAGAAGGCCATCTAGGGCGACTGACCGCATCCTTTACCCTTTCACATAACCTGTCAGTTTCTCCCGGGGACACCAGACACCCACCGAAGCCAGTTCCTTCCTTTGTGCACTCAGCCCCACCCCTCTCTCTACTCACAGGTTACCATTCACTTCCACACTCTCTCCTGTACCAATCCTA
Organism: Lasiurus borealis; assembly: GCA_004026805.1. Classification (NCBI taxonomy): domain Eukaryota; kingdom Metazoa; phylum Chordata; class Mammalia; order Chiroptera; family Vespertilionidae; genus Lasiurus; species Lasiurus borealis. The sequence goes on along the minus strand of PVJN01015016.1, from coordinate 6,909 downwards.
TCAGCAAGAGAAAACGCTATCGTTCATCTAATTAAACACTTTCCTGAACTCCAGCTACGATGCGACTTCTTTGTACAGCCAGACTTCACAGTTGTTGCATTTTTACAAATTGAAGGCCAGACCCCCACCAGCAAAAAGATTACAATTTGCTTTATTGCAGTACTCACTTTATTTCGGTGGTCAGGAGCAAACCTGCAGCATCTCGGAGTAACACTTGAACTTCTTTGCAGCAGAGCACCCACCAAGGGCTGTGCACACCTGTGACTCCACATCCTCCCCTCCCTGTCTACCTAAACCTCATCCCAATAAAAGTCTTCCTCCACTTTCCATTCCTCCAGTTTCCCTCTCTTCCATCTCTGAGCAGGCGGCACATTTCCCTGTCGATCGTTCCTCTCTTCTTTAAATCCTCCATTGCCTAGTTTCTAGAACGCCCCTCACTCTTTTGGCTTCCTCCTTCATCACCAGCAGTGCTGTGGGCCGTTCTTCTATCACAGACACCTTAATATGCAGTGGACCACAGCTCAGTTCTTGGTCCTCCTCTCTGTCTTCGCTCTGTGGTGATGTCATGCCATCTTGTCGTGTGGTTTTCAATGCTGTCTACTATGTTGTTTTCACTTCTGCAATAATGGCATTTTAGACTAATTATACTGTAAATCAAGCATGTCAAACTCATGGCTTGTAGGCTGAATGCAGCCCACAATGAATATTTATGCAGCCCAGTCAAAATAATGAGATGTGAGGAATGTTTTAATAAAAATTTCTTAACTAATTTTTACAATATCCTGGTATACACTGGACAAAAAGAGCCACATGCTGACCTGACAAGCTCAAGGGAGGCCTGCGGGGCAGTCTTGCAAACTCAGAGACCTAAAATAAACACAAAAGATGGTTTGAAAATTAAATATTTAACTACAAACAGGTTATAGTTGGTAGTCAGGTTCTAGGCTGATATTTTCCCTGACAAAGATCAATTTAGATCTTTACTAAGCCCATTTGCCTTTTTGCCTCTAAGATACCATATCTGTGAGATGCCTGTAACTTGTAACTTCCTTTTTACCCCTAACCCCTCAGGGCACAACAAATGGCACCAGGACATTCCCTCATTGTTATTGTTACCAAGTTAATTGTCAATTGATAATTATGTTAAAATATCCTGTATCCATCTCTGTAAAAGAAGCCCATGTCCATCATTTCACTTTTACTTTATCCCAGAAATTTCCCAGCTTTGCTTTATCCCACCTCCCTAATCCATCACCAAGGAATTTCATGGAACCCACCTATGTCCCTCCTTTGATTGCAATGTATAAATACAGATGTAACCCTCCATTCTCCAGAGCTTTATCTCCCCGAATATGTCGACAGTTTGGCTTAAATAAGCTCACAAAAATTCTTTACCGGTTTCAATGTTGTTTTTTTTTTCATTAATAATACATAATATTAATAAGGAACTACAATGTTCACTAATGACTGATTGTTATAATTGTGTTGCATTCATTTCCCTTACATGCCTTATGCGCAGGTGCACCATTTCTCTCCACTAATACTAGCAGTGAATATTTTAGCAGCCAATGGCCATGTCTTTAGTCTTGGACTGACTTGTTTGGTGTGTGTAACAGGAAATATTTCACTTTTGGAGAACAAGAAAAATAGGTTTATTTGCGTTATGCTTATTTGTGCAGTTATTCAGTGTCTGGTAAGTTAATGTTCAAGATAAAATATTAATTTTTATTAAAATGTTCTGTTTCATGTTAGGGATTACTCATTTATTTCAGCCCTTTGTATTCAGCATGTCTCTATTGAAATAAACCTACGTTGCTATGAAAATTGAAGCTTTTGTTTTTTTTGTGGCCCACATACACTTAAACCGTATTTGGCCCATGCCAAATGAGTTTGACATGCTTGCTGTAAACTGCCTCCAAATGTATACCTCCTGCCCAGACCCATCTCCTCAAATGAAGACTTGTATATCTGAGTTCTTTTTTTGTTTTTATTTATCTTTATTGTTGAAAATATTACAGGTGCCCTTTGCCCACACTGTACCCCTGCCTCACTCCCCCCTAGGACCTTCACCACACTATTGTCTGGGCTATGCATGTAACTTCTTTAATTTCTTCCTGCCCTCTCTCCCCTTCCATCTGAGTTCTTAATATTTCCTTTTGGATGTCTAATAGCCAAAGTCTCAAACTTACTGATCTTCCTGCTACAACTCTTATTTCAGTTGATGTTAACTCATTCCTCCCAGCCTCTCAAGTCAAAATCCCTGAGTCACCTTTTCTTTTTATTTTTGGTTAATCCTCACCTGATGATATTTTTTCCATTAATTTTTAGATAGAGAGGAAGGGAGAGACAGAGAGAGAGAACACCAATGCCTCCCACAGGCACCCCCATCCAGGGCTGCAAATCAAATCAAACCCAGAACCCTTCAGTCCATGGGCTCACACTCTATCGGCTAGGGCAAGAGTCTGATGCAGACCTCTTAGTATTCTTAGAACAGTTACATCTAAAGCACCAAGAAAATACTACTGAATATTTGGGACTAAGTTATTAATTTAAAAGCACTTGTTCCCTTTCCTTCCAAAATAGAGGATAGCTGTGCTGTTATGATAGAAATTATCTATCAGCTTAAGATTTTGTTTTTTGCTTATTTATTCACCAACAGGATTTCAGTGTGATTGGGTTTTACTCAAGTCAACAAAACCTTTTTAATATCTTAAGTTAACCTAAAAACATTAAAATCTCAAGAGAAATTCTAGGTTCTGATTCAGATTTTCTACATGTGAGGCAAACTCCAGTGCAAAAATATAACCAAGTAAATATCTATCTATCTATTTATCTATAAATTGTTTTGTTAATCCTCACCTGAGAATATTTTTTTCCATTGATTTTTAGAGAGTGGAAGGGAGAGAGGGAGGAAAAGAGGGAGAGAGAGAGGAAGAGAAAGAGAGAAAGAGAGAAACATTAATGTAAGAGACACATTGGTTGGTTGCCTCCTGCATGTGCCTCAACCAGGAATAGGGATCAAACCTGCCACTCAGGTATGTACCCTTGATGGGGCTGATGCTCTGACCACTGAGCCACTGGCCAGGACAGTAGCTATTTAGTTTTAAACATCAGGTTCTTAGTAGTTTGGATGCTTCTTTCTTTTTCTCTTTCAAAGGTCGCCTCAGAGCCACACAACATTGATGGTTTTCTTGAGAAGCACCTGACTCCTGAATGGAGGAGGATGTTTCACAACTCTATAATTATAAAATGTTGTTTTTTCCAGTAAATTCAAGTTTTTAACTTGAGCTGATTTAAATTCATTAACTCATATTTAAAAGGATATTTCCTAAACTAATTACATGGATTATTCCCACGTTTAGCATTGTATCCTGAGTGGCTTGACACTCTCAAACTTCCTATTCTTTGATCTGCTCTTTTCCGGAACCTGGGTTTCTGAGTCATGAAACTCTGCATGTAGAACCCCGGAGGCCCCAAAAGAGAAAACACGAGCCAACTGCCCTCCCCTGCTGGCCATCTTGTGGTGGCCATCTGGTGTCCACATGGGGGCAGTCATCTTCTGTATTGGAGTGATAGTCAATTTGCATATTACTCTTTTATTAGATAGGATAGAGGCCTGCAGCACGGGTGGGGGCCAGCTGATTTGCCCTAAAGCGTGTCCTGAATCAGGGTGGATGTTCCCTTGGGGTATGGGGTGGCCTGGGTGAGGGGCCTGTGGTGGTTTGCAGGCTGGCCATGCCCCCCAGTGACCCAAGCAGAGGCCCTGGTATCTGGGATTTAGTTATCTTCTACAATTGAAACTTTGTAGCCTGGACCAGAGTCAAGCCTTCTGGTGGCAGAGCCATTGAAACTTTATTGCCTTAAGTAGAGGCCTGCTGGCCAGGATGTGTAGAGAGCTTGGCTTCCTCCATCGCCAGGGGCAATCTAAGCCTCCCTCCTGCTCTCTCTGTGGTGGTAGCCATCTTGGTTGGGTTAATTTGTATGCTCTCTGATTGGCTGATGGGTGTGGCTGGTGGGCATTGCTTGTGGGTATGGCGGAGGTATAGTCAATTTGCATATTACTCTTTTATTACATAGGATTGCCTGGAAGGCATGTCACTAGAGCAGGCCCAGAGTCCCAGTAGGAAGGTGGCCTCACTTATCAAGGCCATGCAGGACAGAATGGCAGTCTCCACTTTACAGGGCAGGTGTGGTGGGGTAAAATCAGCCCTGGAGCCAGAAGACTCAAGTTCAAGTCCTGACTCAACACTTTATACCTGTGTGACTTTGGCAAGCTTACTCTATCAGTGGGCCTTTATGCCTGTCCCTAGACAGGCACAATATATAGCTCACAGGCTGTTACAGAAGGAAATCAAATACTGGGTAAGGAAGCACTTGGCAATCTGTAAGGTACTGTGCAAAGATAAAATGAAGCAAATTTCCGGCAAATATTCCTAAGAACCCTCAATCTTTCTAATATTCCTTCTTCTAAACCTCACAGCTATCACAACACATTAAAAACTCTTAAGTGTTAACTAATGAAAAGAAATGCATCATCTTCTAAGTAGTTTCAATGATTTCCCCTCAGACTGTACAGTCTGAATCAGGAAATCATTTATATATATGGCCCAATATAATTTCAAAAACTCATCCTAAATCTAATTTACAAATCCCTTCACTTGTGAGCGCTTGCAAACTACTTACATTCTTATAATTTGGACATTGCAAGACCAATAAAAATAGATCAATTATTTTCATCTACAATGAGTAAGGCCTATTCCCAGACTGTCAGTTACTGATTCCCAACTCTTTGGTGTTTGACATTAGCATTGATCTAATTATAGAATACTTTAATACCATCAAAGGATGAAGCATTTTGTGCAGAATGTAAAAAATGAATATCACAGCTCAGTGGTTAGAGCATGGGCCAGTTGGCCAAAGGGGCGAGGTTGGATTCTGGTCAAGGGAGGTACCTTGGTTGCATGTTCAATGCCCCGCCCAGCAGAAGGCAGCTGGGGGTGCCAGCAGAAGGCAGCTAGTGGATGCTTCTTACTCCTCTCCCCACCTCACTCCTCACTCTCTAAAAATCAAAAAATATCCTCACTCCTTGGGTAAGGATTAAAAAAAATGAATGCCATGTTTATTTTGGCAAGTTGGTAATGTCTCACTCATCCTGTATCGATATACCATTCCCTGGAGTGTCCCCAATCCAGAATGGGGATACCTGGACCAGAGGAACAGAGGCAAGGACTCCCAGTGAGACTGGCAAGGTTAGGAACACAAAATCCACAACTCCATCCTCCTCCTTAAACGCACCCAAGGGGGCTCTCACCCACCCTCCCCTCACCCACAACCTCCTCTGACCATGCTCTTCGGCCTTTTTCTCCCAAAGACACGCTCCCAGGCCTGTGGCCGTCCCCTCCTCCTGCGGTCAGTGGTGCCCCCCGCAGCCCCTTCTCCTCAGCTTTGGTACCCTCCTGCCCTCCCTGCCTCTGGCGGCCCCACTCACACCGCCTGCAGCCTGCACCGTTACCCCGGCTCTAGCGCAGCTTCCAGGAGCGCTGGAGCAGCCCAAGCAGCTCTCCAGGCGGAAACCGAGATCCTGACTTTAGGTTCGGGCGCCTGGGCCACTGGGAAGCCTCTGCTCCTTCCCTAGGCAAAGCCATAAATCCAGCATCTCCCTTCCAGAAGCATCCCGTTCCAAGTCCAGGTAACTAAACACACCAGGAAGAAACTGGGCGGTGCCTAACAGCGAGGTGACCCAATCACTCTCTGTTCTGACAGGTCTTAATTCCTTACAAGGAAGATTGCCGCAAGGGAGCTCGCCACTCCAACCTAGCGGGGGTGGGGTGGGGGGGAACTGGGTGTAAGATGAGAGGCACGGAAACAGAGACACAGACAAGTTAAAAGAGGAAGTTTATTCCGCCCTAAGGAGCGAGATTCATTACAAAAGAGGGTATCAAAACCAGGATTAGAGGAGGAGGATCCAGCCGGGCTGTCTCACTAGGGGAGAACAACAACACATGCAGAGGTGAACACGCCTTTTAAGGGGAGGAACGGGTAGGCATGGGGCCCAGGGCTCTCGGCATGCGCTGATTGGTGGTTCAATGTCTTGGGAATGTCCTGGCTGCAGACACAGGTTATGTCATACTCCACCCACCAGTTGGGGGAAGGGAGGATCTATCATTCCAGGCTTTTGTTGATATTAAAAAAAAAAAAATCGAGAGTCCAGGCAAGGTCAGGGGTGAAGGTCTGTTTCCTGTAGCCACTTCCTGCTGAGAGGGGACGTCATCAGGGGTGTCTACCCGAGGTCTCAAGGATTCTGGTGACATAGGTGTCTCTAGGTTCTAAACTTGAGGCCAGATAGAATGCCTGGCCTAGTGAAACAGCGCACCAGACAGGGGCCAAAGAGCAAAACTAAAGGAATAGATACTGTAAGGTTGCAAAAATCAGGATTGGGCCGGAGTTAACACAGCTCGGCTTAAAATCATATCCCCCAGTTACATCCTGTAATTACAGTCTCAGCGTTGAGAACAGAGACAGGAGACATGGTCCAGATGTCCCAAGGGAGTAGCCCAGAGATAACCATCAGTCCCATCCCATTATCAAACCAGATAATAGGCAGAGTCTGTAGATTGTGAGATGTGTGCAAGTATGAGGAAATAAAACTCTGTGTTGACCTTGTATAACCCTGTTGCTTGTCACATAGTATATAAGCTCAGCTTTGTATAGACTCGGGGCTCTCAGCCTCTGCTCTGTTTTCAGAGTATGTTGTGAGCCCCAGCATGCTGGTGAATAAACCCTTACCCTTTGCTGTTTGCATGAGAACGTCTCTTGGAGCCTTCCTTTGAGCAGCGAGCGTTTCGACCCTAACATTTGGAGGTCCCACCGAGATCAGCTCAGGCCGCCCTGGAGGCCCTCAACAGACGC